>JBCFXI010000946.1:0-76514 GCA_038496175.1 Ampulex compressa
TTAATATATAATATATATACATATAAATAAATATATATTGAAGAATTGAAATGCTCGAAGATTAAAGCCGTGACCTATCAGAAAGTATAAATGAATGAAATGTTAAAAATTATTTTTATCATCGCTCAAAGGTGGAAATAAAAACTTGTAGCAATAAATGTTAAAGAGCAAACAAAAAAGAAATCGTCAAGATCTAGAATGTCGTATGAAAAAGGCGTACTTAAAAAATCTATTTGTTACTTCAATGATTCTTCATGCATTTATAAATGTCAAACATTATCCAGATATTAACACTTAACATTCTGTTGGATCTGCTATGAGGGTATATGAGATTTGTTTCATGATTGCACTGTCTCTGTTGTTGAGACATTTGTAAATATCATGATTGCGCTTATAAATGTTTTCACTCCATTGGCACAGTTAAAACATAGAAAATACTTTGTCGATCAACTAATAACAAATTTCCGTATGAACAGGATAAGAATTTCTATTTTTTTAATATATAAGGTAAGAATTTGTATTCCTCTAAAACTAAATTAATTATAAAGCTTTATATAACAGAAAAAAGTACACAAAGACACATTGTACGTTCTGAGAGACAAAAAAATGTAGGAAACGATTCATGAGCAAACATTGCGATACTCGTTTAAGTAAATCAACAATACACAATGGTGAATATTACGAATGTTATCGCACCGGAGAGAATTGCAAAATATAAAACTCAAGTCCCATTAGACTCAAATAAAGCAGACTTGTACAGAAATAAAGAATAAAATGGCATACAGTTGTCTGCATTATTTTTCAAACTAACGTGTCGGACTTACTGAACGAAAATGTTGCAAAAATAAGCGGAACAGAGTTAATATTATTATCTACAAGTACCAATATGCTCCAAAATCCATTACCATAGTCAATCAAAATGTACAAATAGAAGGAAATTGTTTTAGTTTTTTAATCATTATCCAAAACTTGTCCAAACACAGAACTTTCATCGACATATTTCAAAGTACCAACGGGAAAGAAAACCTTCAATGATTCACTAAAAAATACACAAAAACAATGTAAAAGAACATCGTCTTCTACATCACATTTGTTGTTCGAATCGCGCAGAAAGATTGAAATTCTCGAAAAATAATTAACATCTACAAGGAGACACACAGAGAGAGAGAGAGTACGAAAAGTCATTTTACAGCTTCGTATGTCAACAAAACAAATTCGCGATAAATTAGAAAAATTCCGAGCTACCCCCTGCGTATCGTAGGACACAAAATTCTGCAGCTAATCAGCCTTTCGTCGCGCCGAGGGCGGTAATATTTAATGTTCAAGGGTGAGGGTTGGAAAAAGGGGAGGTCCCTCCATTCGATCCCTGGAATCCTACGCCAGTGAAAGGTTCCAGCGTTTACCCAAGAGGGGTGGACTGTACTTTCGAGGGCGAGAAAGCCTTCGTGGAGGGTGCAGGAGGGTGCAAGAGAGACAGGCGGGAGAAACCCTCGTGCAATGGCCCGAATTAATCCTGGAAAAATACGTATTCGCATCCTGACTAAAACTTCTCAGCAAAATTGCTATTGGACAAATCGATTATTTAACAAATTTCCTTGCACCCTGAAAACATCTATAAGATCAATTGCTGGTTCAATAAATTTTTCAAACTTCCGGAAATTTCTATCAAATCAATTCTTTGTTTAACAAATATTTTCGCATTTTGGCAGGAATTTATCATACAACATTAATATTTGATTGCATTCGATTGTATTCGATATATAACTTAAAAATCGTATTTGTTAAGATTATTTGACAAATTTGTTTGTATCTCAAAGATTAGTATCGCTCTTTT
This sequence comes from Ampulex compressa, assembly GCA_038496175.1. Taxonomy (NCBI): domain Eukaryota; kingdom Metazoa; phylum Arthropoda; class Insecta; order Hymenoptera; family Ampulicidae; genus Ampulex; species Ampulex compressa. Next base: position 1,835 of record JBCFXI010000946.1, read on the forward strand.
TGGTGAAGTTGTTTCTATTCTGACCGTTATCATGGAATCAGCGGTTGTTTAACAAATTTTACCGCACCCTGCGCAAAATTAATATTTGATGAATTTCCGATAAATAGCTTGTTTACTAAAGTTGTTTACAGGTTAATTAAAATTTCATAACAGAATTGGCATTCAATAAATCACTTTTAATTATTTAACTAATGTGTCTGTACCCTAACCAGAATTTTTAGACAAAGCTGGTATTCGGCAAGCTTATTTGAGCAAGCATCCTAAAAATAAATATCTGATAAACCGCTTCTACAACAAATTTCTCTGCATCCTGGTTAGAATTTTACAACAAAACTAATATTGGATAAATTCTATCAGCCAATTCAAAAACATTATCCGCAGCTTAATTCAGAATCTTTTGACAATATTAACATTTCATAAATAGGTTTCAGTTTCTGTAAATTTCTTCGATCTTCTATGTAAAAAAAGATCCAAATTCGCTGTCTTTAAAAATACATCTCGGTTAATACCTCATCGAAAATATTTCTTGAAATTATGCAAATGGAAACAGCGCGAAGAACGTAAGTCACTTTAGAATGTCCGCACAAACCTAAATCATTAAACCTAAATCATTAAACAATCCTCAATCGATATCCTTTTAGATCAATTTAGTGAAACTAGGAGCGTTCGTCTCTTTTCTGAAAATTCCTTTTCGACTGTTCAAACGAGAACCTCGAAGTTCTGGTCGTTGAATGAGATCTTAAGAAACTTGTGAAACAACGAGACGCCGTTGTTCATCGGTATTGAACGTTTCCAAGCGTCTCTTTTCAAGGTAAAATTTCGTAAGTCGGCGAGGAGCAAAATTCTGAATCGGCTTTCACCTTCTTGCTTGCGTTAGAACCGCGTTTGTTAACACTAGAACTAAGGAAGCGTTCGAAAGTGACGGGTCTTTGTTATAACTTCGGAATGTTCTTCCAAATTGCAACTGCGCATTTTCGGAGATTATCCGTTTTCTTCTTTTTTTTTTTTTTTTTTTATTATAATACGGAAACCATTAAACGAAACCATTTATTTCTCCTCCTTGTGCCTTTTTCTTTTCACATATATTTATCGTACGCGTAAATATGCTGGAACCGTTTATATAAAGTCTCCTAAAAACATCGCGAGTTTCGTGAGAACGCACCGATCTTTTTATTAAAACGCGGTAAATTAAAATTAAAAATGTAAAAAAAATGTTGGTGGAAATTAGGAAGAAAAAGTTGGGAGAGAAATACCAAGGGAAATTACTCTTCCAAAATGAATTCCATTAGAATAACAAGCGAAGGAGAAATACGAGACGAGATTTATGAGTTTGATGCGATGAATATCACCGGGAAAATGAAAAAGATATAAGATTGGAAAATGATTCTGATTTTCTTCGGTAAATTCATTCTTGAAAAGAAATCCAGAATGATAACTTTATGAAAATACGGTTGGAACGGATGGTTTTTCTCTGGAAATCCATCCTTGGAAATAAATCCAGAACGATGGACATGATGGAATTCATGGTCGAGGACTCGATAGCTCCTTCGTTTCTCATCTCGACGAACCCGTTTCCTTTCCGCAAGACCGACCAGACAGAGTATCGACTCTGATCATGGTAGACGACGTCCTCTCACATCGACCACACTTCGTATTCATCTCTCCTGGTCATTGTCCCTTTAAATCCACTTGGAGCAGAGAACAGACTGTCCCCAAAAATCAAGAAACACGCATCGACTGCTATTCAAAAAATTGAACGCCTTCTTTTCTCTACAAAAATGATCTAAAAATCCGTTTATCATGGTTTGTATAAAAAAAATAACTCTATACTGCTCAAGCATCTCCTACAAAAATATTTCAGGAATGATTCGCAAATGTTTCCAGAACGGTTAGCATTTAGAGAAAGAAGAGAGAAGTTTCGTAAGAGAGGAGATCGAGAGGGCAAACAAGAACAAAGAGCAAGAGTGAGATATTTTATCAATTTCTTCTAAATTCTCCCAACGTACAGCACAGATTTTCCCAAAACTCAAGTGAGATTAATAAACCGTCTAAAAAAATTCAAGAACCTTACCACCCTTTAATACATCGTATGCGAACAACGTACTTTTACGTTTTTACTTCTATGTAACTGTAGCGCGGCTCACGTAAAAATACGTATTTAGTAGATTTGTGCTAGAGAACAGGTATCGTACAAATAAAATAGACATTGTATGTCGGGGTTTGCGTTGCTAGGCAACGCTATGCGTTATTTCTTCCCAGAAGTTTCGTTGAGAAAAACGAAGGAGTTTTCGATTCCTTGCGATTTTACTGAACGACCTAAAAACGACGAAGGAACGCTCGCTGCACGCGTAAGTCAGCGACAAAGTATACCCTCCTCGTGCCAAGTGTCAAAAAAACATTACCCAATCTCTGAAAAATGATTGAAAAATGATTTTAAAAAACGGACGTCTTTAGTGTCGCGGAAATATCAAGCACGACTACTTTCTACAAAGAAAATCCCACAATTCTCCCCTCTCCAAAAGATAATTACAAAAAAGACCAAATCAAATGATCTCTCCACTCTAAAAAAAAAAACGATTGTTGACCTTGATAAAAAAAAAAAAAAGAAATCTGAAAATGATTCGAGACGGAAATAAGGATATTCAGTGCCGGGAGAAGTTTCGAAAGAGAAGAGATTGAGAATGTAAAGGAGAACGTAGAGTAAAAGAGGGAGAGTCTGTGAAGGAAGGAGGGAGGGAGAGAGAGGATTCTCGTTTCTGGTTCGTCTAGGCTGCTGGGCCTGACAAAAGCCGACCTTCGCTGTCTGACATTCACTTCGCAGGAGCCTTCTCCTCCCTTCGTCCCTCTCCCCCAGGTCCCAGGCCAAAGGAGAGGACTGGAACACCGAGCACAAAGACGGCTGACTCTCGTGTCCTTCCTCTCCTTCGACGAGGGTTTCGATTTCTGGCCCTTTTATCACTAAAATTACGGAATCTGTCAAAATGATGAATATAGCAAATCTTTACTAAATTCTCTGAATTCTCAAGAATATTTTTTTCTCCTAAATTTCCATAATTCCCTTTGCACCATGTAAATTCGTAAATGGATCTATTTATATGACCTCTCGGTACCTTTTTGCATTTTATAGACGCTCATGGTAGATGTAGAGACCTGTATTTACACGCGTAAGAATAGGGATCTGACTTGTAATGTTAATTAATAACCTGATGTCAACCTTTGATTGTATTTGAATTTAATCAAAACATTGAATATAGTAGCATTTAGTGAACCTGGTTAGAGTAAAAGAAAAAAAGGAGAACGAGCAGCGGACTTTGTTGAAGTCTATTGAAATTTATTATATATATCTGGATAGGTGGAGAGACTAAATAATATTTATAATTTCGAAATTCCTGTAACATCAAAGCTATAATAGAAGTCAAGAAGGTGGAGTTGCGAATTTCTTTGAAAAAGTCGAAATTTACGACGATACATTTCAGACTAATTTCCACCTTTTTATCACTATACGCGAATCGTTACATGGATGTATTTATTTTTCTACTTTGTACCTTCTTTTTCTCATTAATATTTATAGTGTATCTAGGTACGTTGGAATATTTGTCTTCGATTTTAATGTAAAATCTCGATACTTTGCGTCTCGCGTGTAATCCACGCTGTTATTTTATGTCCTTTAAGATCAAAAGAAAATTGAATATAAAGAATGAATTATTCTACGACTTCTCGACAGACGTATCTTCATGTATTTCACCAATTTATATATTTGAAGTAAAAATATGACAAAGAAATAATCAGCGTTTATTGCAGAATGGTTTATATTGACTTTTTGTTTGGCTGTTTTTATTTTCTATTTGCATAGATAATAACCGAACGCTTCATTTTCAATTTCCGATACAAAAACGACTGTTTGAATTGTGTGCTCCCGAAAGTGTTTACCAAATTATTTATCATTAAATTCAGGCGTTATTTTGAATGTGACCATTTGTTAAATAATTGCTTAAAATAGACATCAAATTGAGGAAAACTAAGTTGTCGATTAAAGTAACCGACACAGAAAAGAGCTCTAATTCTCTACTCGCAAGGATGGACGCCAAATTTTTTCTTCCTTTCGAATAAATCTCGGTGCAAGGGAAACACCGTTTTTATCAATTGATTAACTGCAGAAGGAGGCAAAAGAAGGAATACAAGAGGAAGGCGGGATATCGTTTCGAGGAAAATCGAGATAGGAAGCTCGAAGGAATTAGCATTCACCGTCGAGGAATCGAATTACTTTCCGACATGCTATAGTTTCTGCTACGATAAGCACTCTGCCCTGCCTGTCACGATTCGTTGCCTCGAATTCACGGCGTTGCTCGAAGTAATTCCTCCTCGGCCTCAAGTCGCTTCGAAAAATGCCAGTTGAATTTTAACCGATCCAAAGCCAGATTATACGTTTTTTTTTTGCTATCTCCATAATTTTCTCTTATCCATTTTGTATAATTCAGCATCAATGCAAAGAGGATAAGAGGTCTGGAATACAATTTTACGAATGTCCCGGTCCAGTTAGTCCAGTGTCCAATTTTGTCCACGCCTTCTTTAAAAATATGGCTCCATTCACGATCTTATACTTACAATTCTCAATTTTATTTAATTCTTAGCATTTTTTAACCTTAATTTTGTAAACCGCGTGCTACTGGTTAGAGACGTACTCACACGCAATGTCGTCCTCTCGACTGACATTCTTATTGCGATAAAATCAGAGGGAGAATTTTATTAATTCTTAAGAAGTGTGAGAATGAACTGCTCGCTAATGAGCGATATAATTAGCGCAAGTTGTCAGAATTTTCTGAAGGCAATATCGAAAGATTTTGGGATGAACCTACTTTGAGCTCTGATATCTTCAGGTACAAATGGTGATTATCCATTGGTACGCATGGAAAATAATTTTTTCCAGGACTGTACGTACCTGAAGCAGGTATAACCTCTGTCTAGCAGCCGAATGAAAGAAGAAAGGTAAAGGGCAGGTGCGATCCTAGTACCCACAGGGTGTCCCTTTAACAAAACTATTCAACCTTGTGCCTAGAAAAATTCCAACGTGTACTGTTTGGAATAATAGCTGTAAAAATAGCCGATCCATCGTTTTCAACGATCTACAGAGACATTCCTCTAAGTATCTTCAATAAACCAGACAATGATTGATCGTCAACATTTTTTATTTAACACGATCAGACTTCAGAAATAATTAAAGCATTTTAGGACAGTAAGAAGAAAAATAAAGCGTAGGCGCAATCCTAGTAAAATTCAAAAACTCCTTCCTCAAAAAAAATCCAAAGCTTTATCCAATAACTTTTGTTTTTGAAATAACAGTTGGAAAATAAATAATCCATCGCTTTCAATCCCTTCTTAAGACATTTCTACGAATATCCTCGGGTAATCTAGACGACAGCTAACAATTAGAAGTATATATCTACCTCTCACAAATTTCAGAAGTAAAGAAAGTATCAAATAGATCCAAAGCTGGCAAAAAATTCTGGCGATCGACCACCAAAAAGATTTCCTTTAATCACGTTTCAAAAATAGAAAGGAAACGAGTTGATCTGCAGGTTCTTATTGCGTTTAAAAATTCGGACGACAATCAGCCCTCGAAAATGCTCAATTTCCTTTTCATCGAGCTTTTAAAGCGAGACAGGAATGGAGTCAGGTTGATGTATAAATTCCTGTTGGATTTTCCCTGACATTTCTAATGTCGTTTTCCTCCTGCACTTGATATCAAGGGTCTGTCGGGTGGTAGGGAAGGAAAGCAGAAGCGGCATTCAGGATGACTCGAGTCGTCGACAGGAAGAGCAGCTGGCCTTTCGAGGGATTGGCCAACTGTTGACGACTACGCCGTGAGAAAAGGAAGACCTTAGGGTCCCTTCCTTTTCATTTTCAAACTACGAGCCCTTTCTAAAGCCCAAAACGCTTTCTGATTTTTGCGCAATTCGCCAGAGCCGCATTGCAAAAGGAGCGCTGGAAAAATGTCCACCATGTGCAAATCGCAGGCTGTATCACATAAAAGCCTGTAAGTCGAATATAAAAAAGTCAATTACGCTCCTACTTTCATCAGCGTAACTCAATTTTTGTTAGCTTCTATTACCGTATTAAAGAAATTCATATACTTTGAATAAATATCAAGACAGCGCAAAGAGGTAATTGCGGTTGTCGAGCGCCACCTCTAATAACAAAAGGAGTGATTACTTTTGCACCGCTGTGCTATATTCAATAAACTTCTCAGAATGTAACGGAAGGGAAAACGTTATCGACAACTTTATTTCGTTAGACATGGGTTCCTTTTATTGTTACTATTTTACAGTGCGCGTGGTAAAGTATAATTATTGTTTGATTTATGTATATTTTCAACTCGACAAGCTTAAAAGCAACGTGATTAAACATCATAACGTATTAAAGAGCCCCGAGAAATTTCAGACGGCGGAGTTTGTCGCGACGATTTATTTTTTCCACATGGAGAAATCTGCCCGGAGGTGAAAATCCTCGGTATTAAAATCCCCACGGAGATATGGGGGACGGAAAAAAAGGTGTGGGAAGGTAGAAAGGAAGGGCAGGAGGAAGAATGGCAATTCTTCTTTACCAGAAGAAAGAGGACAGAACATCTGCCCACGCTTTTTCGAGGCTACGGATAACGATACCTGAAGCAGCTGTGGCTTTTCCGGGACACTCTGCTTGCACCTTGTGTACACAAGGTACGAAACCTCGTGCTGGGCGCATTGTCGTCCCTCGCATAGCAAGCAGAACGCTCGATGGATCGAGGAACGATGGAACTACTCCGACAAAGTGAACATTTTCCATGCCACAATTTGTCATGGAACTCTTTGTGAAAGTCTACTTGATCCTATGTTACCTTAGAAATCTCTTACAGATTTTTGTCAGCTTCTCGAATGTTTTCGCACGGACTGATCGATAAGTATAATCTATATACGATAAATAAACTCCACGTACGTAGATCCGTTTAACTATTCAAATATGAAACAGTTATCTAACTTTGCACAGAAATTACAGCAGCGCCTGTAAGAATTTTGAAGTAAAACGATCGATCGAGAACATGAAATGCGAAAAATTGCAATGTATTTTCTATGCGTATTTCTCTTTCTATGCGCAACTATACAAATGTGAAAATAATTACGGAATGTTTGGTAGAAACCAGTTTAACACGTTCCATGGAGATTTTTCGTTACTTTTGGACTCATTTTTGATCTTCGCTCAAGCCATGCAGAGTGTATTTTGTCACGCTATTACAATTTACTTCCAACGTATGTCTTACGATTTTTATAACTGGTGAGAAATAATTCCTTTTTTATTTTTCGTTCTACAAAGAGCATTCCAGATAGAAAGTTCTAGCGTGAGACGTATAAGCCCCACGCGGCACGGAACGTGTTAATGTCTTGGTAAATTTTTCAACAAAACAATCCGTAGCGATAACGAGTAAAGAATAATAAAACTGCGCATTTCCAAGTTCGTTTAGCTATCGAGCCTCGAAGGTAATTTTATTAGCCTTATGCTGGGACGATTTAAAACGTGGAAATCCCTTGACCTGCGCCTCAAAGTCCTTAGGACGTACCTTACTCAGATAGATTACATTCGCGGAAGAGATTTCGGGGCACAATATAAAGGGTTAACGGTACTCCCTCTGCCGAGGCCCTTCGTCGATCGTCCTTGCTTACCTGAAACAAGCGGAAATGTGCATTAAGAACTTTCTCGATGAGCCCACGAAATAATCAAACGTTCAAGTCATAAGATTCTCCGAGCAAAATATGATTTTAATAGCACCATTTGAACAGCCACTTTTCTTAAATTCCAACCTAATCGAACAAAACAGTTTAAACGAGGTGGATAAAAAAGAAACGTAAAAGTCGTTGATTAACCTGCCGAATAATCAGACGAATAATATATAATAATTCATAGAAGGATTACACGCAAATGCGAATTCAATACTCTTCTTAAAAAAAAATGCTAATAAAAGTCGCTTTTAAAAAAAAGGTGATGAAATAAGCGGCAGGGATAGATGTAGAGTGAAAAAATGGTTATGTACAGCACAAAACATTTCTCGATGAAGTACTGAGAATAAAATTCTATCGGCGAAGAAACTCCGCGGCAAAAGAAGTATGCGTGAGAAAGATATGGATTAACCTTCGAGAAAAACGTGGAAAGGCGATAATAGGAACCTTTTGGAAGGGGGCCTTGAATATCAATTCGGCTTCGAGCGAGGCTATCGAACTTGAGGCCTTAACCTTTCAGCTCGACCAACTCCGAGCTGTTTGTTTCCTAGGAACGTCTAGACGCCTCTCCTCTCCTCTCCCGATCAGAAAAGAACGAGACTTTAGGAAAAAGATGAGTACGCACAAAGATTCCTGATCAGTCTTCAAAAATACGAATAAAAAATAAGATTCGAAAATACGTAAAATCATTGAATATCCCCGTTTTGTGTTATTGATAGTACAAGATACGAAGTATAGTGTAGGACAAATACTGGATAACAGTATAAAGAAGTATGAAAAATAATCGAGGCTTTCAGTCTTTCTTGCATCTCAACACTTCTATTGCTGATATAATAGGCGGTGCAATAAAGAAACGAATATAAAAGATAATAGGATAAAAGTAAACGTAACAAGATTAAATTTCGCCTGAATGTACTTCGTTGTGTTGTCGAAATTACAAGAGGCAGAATAGAAAAAGATAGAGAACGACATAAAATGGATTAAATAAAGGATAACAGTATAATGAAGAAAACGATGACGTTTTAAGTGATGAAAGAGACAAAATCGACTCGAGAAAACGGACATTAATCGAGCCATTAAAATAAAATACGTATTAAAATAAAGATAGAAATACGTATAATACATAAATGACCAAAATATTTTTGTACTCCTTCTTCGATGCACACTTTCATGTTGTTGACACGATAGAAGATAAAATAGAAATATTATAGCGTAATATAGAAGATAAGTAAAGAAGGATAATATGATCAATTCGAAAACGAAGAAGGAATTTGAAGTTGTAAGAAGGACGAAATCGTTTCGAGAAAATTGATATCAAGGATCTCGATATATTTCTTTTCTCCTTGCACTTTGCAAAGCTGAGGAGTTTTGCAAGACTCGCAATGTTGAGTAACTTCTAATCGTGTTAACGACACAAGGACACGAGAGAGTCTCGGTCGTTTGCACGCTCCTTTGATTCCTAGCCTGAAATTCTGCGGTTAACCCATTTCTTCCCAACTTCGTGCACACGATATATTAAAGAATATATTCTTTTTTTCAACAAGTTTATTTGTTGATAGACTTTATTCTCATATTCCTCTCGTCTGCGTCGAATCCAATTTCCCATGTAAAAACCAGGGAAGTAGATTCAAGTAGATCTCTATTAACGATTGAAGCATCGTCCACGATCTACTTCAGGATAAATTATCAAAAATTGTTCGTTATTCAAATTGATCTCAAGATCCCATTAAGAAGCCAAGAAAAGAGAGGAATAGTCAATCGAATAGAAATTCATCAACGTTTGGAACAAAATTCCACAATTTCGTCTTTGTATAAATTTGCGGCAATCGATGTCCAACCTAGATTTATACGAAAAATCCTAAAAATAGGAGGAAAGGAAGTTAAATAAATATCCATCAACGCTTGGATAAAAGTTCCACGATCTTTCTTTAAATATATCCAAGATTTCTCAGCGTCTTTGACTCCAAGAACCAAGGAAGAGACGAACTACAATCAAAATCCTACTTTTTTGGGTAAATCGTCGAAGATCAACATCATCGCCAAATCTCCACGAAGATTCTACGAAAAATCTGAGAGGGACCGAAATAAAGATCCTTCGGCGCCCGGAGCAAAATTCTGCGATCATCTTCTTTTTTCGGATCAATCTTGGAAGATCGGCGACGATTCCAGATTTCCGTGGAAAATGGCCGTCCTGGATAGGCCGTTGGAAAACCGTGAGAATATTTATAGCATTGACTCACCGTGCGGAGACGGATTGCAGTGTCGCACGCGTTGCAAGTGCACCAGCCAATGAATGAGCCACGGTGCAAGGACGCTGGTTGCAACAAATCGAACGTGCCCCAGACTCTCTCTTTCTCTCCTGTTCCCTTTTTTTTTCCATTCCTTCTCCACCCTTTTCCATGTTCTTTCCCACCCTTTGTCATTCCTTTTCTACTCCTGTTCACTCGATGTTTCCTCCCTTTTTTGTCCGAGCTTGACTTCATGTTTCGCTCTTTTACAACTTCTTGGAGCAACGAGAAAAATAAGGCGACACGTTAAACCGCTGGTAAGTACGAAAGACAAAAGTCAATGATCCCTTTTCCAAGGAACTTTGTTTCGAAAGAGCCGATTTGTCAAGGTTTCTCTGTTTAATAAATCAATTATATTATTGCGCGAGAGGAACCGATGTAATCGATGCTTTGATTTATAACGAATACAATTGATTGATGTAATAATCACACTACTTTGGCGGATAGAGTGCGATGAATTTAGAATTTACAGAATATCGATATAGAGGACGTAAAGGATCTTCGTGAATTATATTGTCCGTTAGCGCTAATACCACCGGACTCGTCAAAGCGACAAGTTATTTTGAAGAATCGCACAGTTTTACGACGCTGCGTTTTACGAGACTGTTCGTGGTTTGATCGTAGCGCGTACATCGTTATAGTCATCTATTGACATTCCTTCTTCGTACCTTTTGCCTTTTTCTTTCAAATTAACATAGTACTCTAAACACGTCTAGCAAGTAGCCAGTAGTTCTACCACTAATTATATTCTCCGTTAATCACATTCTTTAAACTACATTATTCTGCAACGGGAGTTTCTCATGTGTCCAATGCTTCAGAAAATAATCTACGTGCCTTAGATATTCTCTTCTGAAAGGAAATTAGCGATATTAATAAGATTTAAAACCGATCGAGGACCGAACCAGCGACAAAAGGTATGGAGCTCGAGGCGTGAAATTCCGAAAGCGCGAAAAGAAGAATCGACATTTAAAATGAGTATTTCTCTGTAGAAGGGGAGAAAGAGATGGAATCGTCAGGCAATCACCTGTATGTCTAACGCCTTTCAAACGGCATGTGACATTGGATCGATTGGCCTTTCCTAAATACCAAACCGCCAACCGTGTCAAGCCGCATAGTTAACCGGCGGATACACGCCTTCTGCTCGCGATCCAGCCGGATCGTGGGCGTGCGATTCTCGATCCTCGATCCACCTTCCTTTACCAGCGTTACGTCAACTTTAAAGCCGCAGATTTAACCTGCTTCTGGATCGGTAGATGGATGGATTTACCTGACCGTCGTTTACCGAATTAAGGATTCAGCCAGACAGGCTTCAAAGGGGAAATAAAGATATGGCGACTATTTTCTTCACGATCGACTGCATATGAGAAGTTCTTAACTTTTAATAATCTTTTTTGACAGATCAGTGGCGACTAATTTGATATATATAAAATATTTATATTATTATTATTATCTGTCTATTGTTTATCAGGCCAAGGATTGATCTAATCAAATTTTGGATTGATCTGCAGGAAATAAATTTGAGGTGATCTAGGATGAGTGAATTTCTCCGTCGTTTGTTATATCGGGGCTAAACTTTAAGCTAATTTATTGAAAACGAATTATATATGATATTTGATGGACGGATCTAATTCTAAGTAGAGTTTAAAGTGGTGTGAAAAATATCAATTCGACGTCGTTTTTGAGGAATGAGGCTAACCGTCGTTTGCCACATTTAAAATTCATCTAACGCTAATTCCAAATGATCCGTGGAAAGTAAGTTGGGAGTGATGACTGATCGAGGAATCTAATTTTCGTTGGTGAAGTTGAGGATTAATTCGACCAGACTTTAAATTAGCTTGCAGAAAGTAAATTAAGCCTGACTGTTGATCGATGGATAGCAGGATTAATCCAACCGACGTCACGTAAAGCTACGACCGCAGGTTTGACCACAAGAAATGCAGTGTCAGATCAGATAGGGATCCTGGAAAGCCTGAATGACGAAGAAAAGACGCCATTTTGCTCCATGTAAGTCTTAAAACAGCTTTATTCAGAAGCAAAATCAATGCTGGGCCTAAGAAAAGGTATTTAAAGGCACTAAAAGACTCTTCGTGTCGTCGCTAATTTTCCACACGATCCAAAAATCTGTTCCCATTCAACTTTCCGATGTAATTCTAAAAACATCAGAGACTCCAGTTCGAAGGTTTCCTGAGAGGCAAAAGAATCATTCCAATCCATTCCACGCAATTCCAAAACAATTTAATACCGTATTCAAAACTGTCTTCGACCAAAAATTCGCGATGTTAATATCAAGTCAGGAGCAATTAAGCGGACGATCCAAAAGTCTCTCGAGACCTATTCTTCCTCAAAACGTCAAGTACCAAATCCAAAAGAACCACGTCCGAGTAGCCGGACCCGAAAAATAGGTAAATACAGGATCTAAAAATCTCTTTAACACTAAACCTAGCACTCACACTCTGAACATATTTATGCATACCACGTATATGCTTAAAGAAAAATAGCACTAAGAAGAAATATCGATAGATCGATATAATAATTCACGCTCTGCGGTAGAATGATAGAAAATCTCCAAAAATTCCCCCCTGCGAAGTACAAGGATTTTTCTAAAAAGATGCACGATACATCATTTCGACCTCTTCGGTGGGTTTAGTGTCAAAAAAGTTCTCAATGTCAAGGACAATTAAGTGCAAAATCCAAAAGCGTCTTCAGGAGAATTCCTAATGCATTACTACTCGTTCAAGCTTTGGTCAACAAGTTGCAGGACCATGTTCCAGTACCTGGACCTTGTCTTGACCTTGTGTAAAAGGCGAAAAGGGTCGTAGAGGACTTTGAAGTCTTCTAGGAAGGTCCAGAAATGACGGGACAGTTAACCGCATTTCCCATGCTTGCGTCTTTCCTGGGCAACCCTATCCCAAGCTGGTAGAAACGGTTTGAAAACCGGCTGGTTTTTCGGAGGAACCGGTTCGACCGGTTTCGAGGAAGGCCCCAGGGCCCACCGGGCCCGAGGTGCCCCCCTGAAGAGCGAAAGGTAACTTTTGTTTCGACGAGGTCACGTCTTAAGACCGGGACTGAACCAGAAGGAGCAGGTATTACGTCCTCTACGATTTTCAGCGGAGAACACAACGTGTTTCCTTGACTAAACCAGCTTTGAATAACCGAAATTCACACGACGGGCCCTCATTTTTGTTGTAGACCTTTGCATAATGTTCCATCGATTGCTTCGAGATCTTCACCTTCGATCGAACCCCGCCTTAAACATGCGCAAATTATAAGACCGCTTTTTCGATGGGGTATATAACAGAGGGAGAGAGGAAGCCAATACTAAAATTTCAACAGAGAACGCAATGCGTTTTCTCGATCGTCGGTACCCTTTGGTTCTTAAGATATGATTTAAAGTAAACGCGAATCGTCGAATCCAAGTTCGAGCAACAGCATAACGATGGCAAGCCTCTCTATTAGTTCCCCTGAAGTCACTCGTTTCTCTCGACTGTTTCTCTCAAAAGTATTTTTCGGTAGCGCCATATCAAACATTTTCCGCGAGTCAAAACTCCGCCAACAATACTTCCCATCGAGTTCAACGTTCCTCTCAAATGGCTCTCCTAAATTAATCCTTTTTGTCCAATCAAACCGTTCTGCCAAACATTTTTGTCAAGCCAAACGAATCGATGCTGCCAAAACCTCCCATCCGAACCTTTGTTTCCAGCCGAACAATCCTCTCGAATCAAACCTCTCTGACAAACGCTTTCTGTCGAGTCAAACGTTTCTATCGAGTCACGTGTATCTATTAGATGTTTCTCTCGAGTAAAACCCATCTGTCAAAAGTTGGGCTGCCTTTTTGGTCCGCCATGCCGTATAGTATCGGCACGATAACCGTCGGCCGGTATTGATCCAGACGGGGGTGGTGGCTCGAAAGAGGAGGCAAAAATGCAGAGACAGCGAGAAAGAAAAAGGGAGAAAGAGAGGAGCGCTTCGTGCAGAACGAAAAAGCCCAACGAAAGAAGTCAACCCTCTGGTACGAAGGGGTGACTCCGGTTGCCCAGTAGCCTGGATGAGAAAAACCACCCTCCCCCTGGGGATGTCCTGGAGTAGGCCATTGTCCTCCTATCTTCCACAAACCCCCTAGTGAAACACGATTTTTTTATTCGAATAAAATTTGCAAATCATCTAATCTATATATATCTATTTGTTCTTTGTACAACAGCACAATATTTTATATGAACAAAAATTGTGTATCATGTAGTTTTCATACCTTTTTTTATTATCTTTTTTTTTTATATAAAAGCGGGATCTTATATTTTAGTGTTGTAAATCATGTTATTTGCACGCAATCAATTTGTTTATTTTTTTATATGATTAACGAATGAAGAAAAGAGTTATTATTTTATGTTATACTAACTTTTTTCTCTTCGCGTATATTAGATGAACAAATTAAAATATCTCATTCAAGTCTAAGTCTTGGATGGAAATATGTTTTCTTAATTAATGGGGAATAATTTCAGAATTACGAGTGCATTAATTTATTCTAGAAACGCACTTCTTCGGGCAGTACGGAATTGATTTTCACACGTAATTGCAAAGTCGAGTGAAATAATCTTTCTGCGAAATTCTTCGAGTGAAATTCCTGCGTAATTTCGTATGGACAATGATTTTCATCTAGAGAGGAAGCACCTTCTCTCTCGTGTGATTCGTTGCAAAAATTGTCGTACTATTTCTGTTTTTCAACCAAGAAAGAAATTCGAGGATGGTAAACGAGAACGTTCGAGATATCTTGTGCATCACAAACGTGTTTTGCCAGGGAATTATTTTTCCAGGCTGGATTAATTAACGTACAGGCGAAAAACTGGTTGTCATTTGCATTTACGAAATCGTCACGACACCGTTGTTATTTCCGATTATGATCAAGACTGTATGAGCGGCGGATCAATTTTTTTTGCACACGTCAATGCATCGTAAACGATCGACTTTCATCCTTCTGCTGCCGTTTCGACACCGACAAATATTCCGTATACTCTTTACATAGCTTACATTGCTTTACATAGTATTTGTTAATATCAATTTTCTGTGTTTGCACATTTTTTTGCTTTACTTAGAGCTGTGTTTTGGTGCATGTTCATTTGAGCAAAAACGCGATAGGATCGAGTTTGTACCTATAGTTAAAATATTCCTCTATATATATGTAGGACAATGGAATACCGCATTTGAATATCGACAAAACTTTATTTCCTACAAGACTACGTTGTCACACTTCAAATGATACTTAATGGTAAAAATGCAATCGTCATCAGAGCAATTTGTATCCCAGATTCAAATATTTCTATCCTCAATGCATAATAACTGTAATTTGTGTTTTAAATCCAAATATCTTATCATATTTTTACTAATTCCCTCAAGAGAAATATTTTATCAGGACTGTCTAAACTGTACTAAACAGAACTGCGCTTCTTTCAAACCTGACTGATGCTAATTTATATTTAAAATTTGGTCACTCCGTGAAATTGGTGCTAGTACAGTGCGAGCTTTATCGTCAAGGTTCTGGTAATAGTATTGTGCATAGTGTACCTATTGTGTTGTTATGATTTTGGTAAAAGATAAATCACTTTGAAGGGAGTGTACATCCGGTGGCGAAAAATTCATCACGATACAATAGCACATATTGTAGATATCCTTATCATTATCAAACTTTTTACCAAATATTTTCAAGGAAACAGTGATTTAACCGTAGTACAATAATTTCACCACTGTAATCGCGCGATATACGATTATGGGTTTTTCTTCCATTCACGTGTCCATAAGTAAGTTACTTTCAGTTCGTTACTTTGTATTATAATTACCTCCCCATTAATGATATTGTATATCTTTTATTCTTTTTTTTAGCCTTTGTATTTTTGAAAAGTTCCTTTTAATGGAAGACGAAACGTAAAATAAAGGATCTTCTCGTCGTTCTTGTTGACTACTCGATGATAGACCGTACAATCCTAAGTTACATTCAATAACATTTGAGCACGATCGGCAGTATTATTTTCGGGGAAGTTTTCCATCACACTCTGCATCTTGCAAAAAAAAAAAAGAGCTTTTGTTACGATTACGAATGGTTAAATATTTTCAAAAATTCGTCAGCACATTAAAGCTCTTTTCTCGATCTCCATGCTGGAGGATGATCAAGATCGAAGTTTATCAACTCTGCTCAGTATGCTCGAATGTTATCGAATATAACATCTCTGGTCTGCAATCGAGCACGCGACTAGCGACAACAAGAACATCCATTACTTAACGTCTCGTCCTTCGTAAAGAGCAACTTTTCAAAACACAAAGGATATAAAACATAAACGAAAGAAAATAACACAAAGTCGTGTGTCACACGACTACATTAGTAAGATTATCCTCAAACATCTCCAAAAAGAAAAAGAAGCGGCGTGCGTTTTTTTCCCTTAGTCGCTCAGCGTAGATAAGTGCACACAATTTTTCGATCGCCGCTTTATTAACGAAAAGGCAACCACTGTTTTGTGTAGCACAAAGCGAGGTGCTTCTGGGGAATCTAATAACCAACAATCATATAGTCAGGAAACGTTGGCCTGCGATGACGAGTAATGATCGTAAAAAACTATTTACAGGAAGTGTGTACGCCGAGAAGCATAAGAAACTTTGTTACATCGAAGTTTATTGTACAATTTGCGAGAAACCGACGGTGCAAAAGGGCAAGCGAGCCGAGGTTGCACCTAGCCTCGGTAGCATCTACCCTAAGAGGGCGAGAAACAGCTGGGCCGTGGGGATGTAAGGGCGATAAACCGGGGGAAAATCGAGCCGGCAACGTCGCCCGGTCGATAGAAGAGTGGAAACCAGCCGAGCCGGCAATGCGGCATGCCGTCTGCTTTAAACCAGTGGCTTTCATTCGCGTACCTTTTGGAAATAGATTAATTTTTCGCAATGACAATGTAAGTTCCATTGCCTTACATTCCATAAAGTAAGGCTGAAGGAATTGCGCTGGGGTTTTTTGGGATAGGTCAAACCAGTTATTGCTGAAATTTATTTTGAAGTAATATCTCAGTTTTTTTTTTTCATCCTGGTAAAGTAATGTTTTTATCTTACTTGTCGTGGATTCCTCTCGAATTCGAGACACTCGAATTTCGAAGGATTTGCACTACTGCTTTTTGCTAGTTATTCATTCCTTTGTTGCGACTCTGCGAGGAGCGATACGTCGGAGATTTGAATGTTCGTTGGTAACGGATTTCAAAGCAAGAAGTAGACAAGTAGTAGCAAGAACAGTAGACGAATATTTTTATTCGAAAGATAATTACAATGGGTACGATATAAGATTTTATACAATTATTTTAGTATGTCACGAAATTTGAATTCGATCTAGAATTATAGATAATTCCCGTGTGCCTGATAAATTTAAGTTTTATCTTTTGAATACATTTCAAGCTCGAATGCTACAACCGCATAATTATAAATTAGCTCGTAATTACAATAGATTCTATCAAACAATTCCTAATAACGGAGCTTACATCATTAATAAACTCGAATTTCGTTTTGTGGAATTGTAAATGATTTCATTTCAAACCCTGAAACAATCTACATCGCTAATAAATTAAAGTTCTACGCTTTGGATGAATTCTACAACGGTCATTGTATAATTATCATATGTCACAAAATCACAATAGCGTCTATAGGGCAGGCATGAAACGATTGTTGCCAAAAATAATCAACGAGCTATAGCGCGTACCTTCGAGATAAAAACTGCTTCGCTTTTTGAGCGGAAGTAACAAAGAAACAGTCTCGGTATAAGTGCCAAACGCTGATACATCTGTCGGTAATTATGAAAGTCTAACTCATTTTTTTTTCGTAAAAATGACTGCGTTATAATAAATGAAACACGTGCAACAAAAAATTCGCTACAAATTAATTTTCAACGAGCGATTATAACAAAAGCGACTAATTTACGTAGTGCGTAATTTACGCAATTATTATACTACTGCGTTCAAAACAGTCTGCGAAGTTAAACATCGTAGTAGCTTATTAAACTTCCAAGTTTGATGAAGGAAAGTCTAACACATCGAATTGCAGTCGCATTCAGGCACAATTTTTTTACGAGTCTACCGTGTTACAGTAAGAATACAACCATTTTGGCCGCCATCTAAAAACATGGTTCGAACAAATTTTGAGCCAATTCGCTCATGTTGAGAGCACGATGGACGAAACAATATTTCGCTACGTTGTCAAAGGTATGGAAACTAAGTATACGAAAGTGTGGGATTGTTTATAAGAACGTGAACTTCTATAAACTATTTATTTTCAAAGTGACCTATGTCCATTTATATTCAATGAAATTAAAAGTATACGTATAGGATATCAATGTGTTACACCACTTAAGTGTATCTAAGAGAGTTAAATTTACAATTCCTATTAAAATAATAGCGATTACTAAGTGGATAATAAGTTTCTTGCCACAAATGGAGTTAAGCCACTTTCAGAATCAATAACTAGATTTGTCGTAGTTCATTCGACATAATTTAAAATGTTTTAAATTGAAAAAACAATATTCAATTTCTTTTATACTTCTTTTTCTTATTTGTATTTCTTATATAAATTATATAACAATTCGTGGATCATATACATTTTATGTTTGGTTTGTACCAAAAAAAGCTACGTGATCACGAGAAGCACCGGAAAAATAATGCAATTTCTATCTGTCCTTATAATTGATAAACAACACAGTAACAAGGAGAAAAATAAAATTTTCTTCCTTACGCGTTAATATCCTCTTTACACCCAAGTAACACAAATATTTATTCTTTAAATATACTGCATACTACTACGATTTCTTTATTTAAGGTGGTCGAGATATCATTGTTACTATATATTATTTTTTTACGGCTTTCTGTTTCTCGAACAATGTACAATTAAGCGTATTATATATGCAGTACCTCCATATTTGATAAATATAAAATGAGGAATGAGCCGTTAGACGTGCCATAATGTCGCTGAGTCACGATACTGTCCATGCAATGTCCGTATGCGCATATTGTGTGCAGCGTTCTTCGGATCTAGGATCGCCAAATTCTACAGAGGCGACGAGGGAGGAGCCAAAGGGTCGTGGAAGAATCGCAATGCCATTGTTATGGGCAGTCGTCATATTGTGGTTATTACTGTTAGTCGTTAAACAGATTGTTATAAAAGTTACCCCAGCGCCCGTTTTTTTTTCAATCCTTCTTTTCTCTCATATGAATGATTCACTACCTTAATTTCAATAAATTTCTCAACACGTTCCGTGCCGGATCGATTTTTCGTTACTTTTGAGCTTATTTTTGATTTTAGTTTAAGCCATGCAAGGTGTATCTCGCCACGCCATTACAATTTACTTCTAACGCATGTTTTACGATTTTTATAATTAGTAGGAAACAATTCCTTTTTAATCCTTCGTTTTGCAAGGAAAATTCTAAATAGTCTGAATGGAAAATCCAGCGTGGGGCATATACACCCCACGCGGCAGGGAATGTGTTAATAATCATTTAAATTCTTAATTATTATTATTTTCGTTGATCCTTTAATTATTGAGTCACGCAGCAAGTGGACACATTTATTCGTACAATGAAAGTAAAAAAGCGTATGAATAAGCTACTCCGCAAAATCGCGAATATGTGTTATTGTCAGAATATTATAAGTCGATCGCGAAGCATCCGGCAAACCACGTAATCTCAAGCGTAGATACATTCAAAATGTTTTTTTAACATCTGTATATCTCTTTTAATACATATAAAATAAGATTACTTAGCTTCTCATCCTTTCCCACTTTCTCTATATAAAATGTGTATGTGTGTATGGAATCATTTGCTAATGATAACAGATCAGTATGCTAACCCTAGCATTACTAAACAAAGTGTCCTATGTCGCTTCTGAATCGATATTTCACTAATGCTAATTCACAGTCGCTCGAGCTTATATTACATGCTTATATTTGGAATTATATTTAGGAAGGACTGTGGATTATAAAAAATATAATATTTATTCTAGTTCTGCACATCATCATCATAAGCATATCTTGAGACTGCCTTCTTTTATGTTGAAGGCGCGTTATATCATGATATACGTATCTTCTACAATGTTGTTACCTATGCAGAGGCAGTATCTGGCATGCTTTTGACCTTCCAATGTTTACTTTTATTCTATCATTTTCAATACCAGAAGCAACACAAACCACAAAAGAGACGTTTCTGTGGAATTTATTTTTGAAATCGCATACCTCTGTTACCTACAAAGCTTTGTAAGAAGCTAGGAGCACGAGCGTGTGCTAGTATGCCCAATGAGATATAAATTAACAACTATCTCGTGCTTACACTTTATGCTATTCACATTCCATCGTAAAACGATTGTTACTTCGCGTACTGCTCAAGCCTCGAGTCACGAGTGACTTCTACGCGGTATTCGGAGTGTTAAAATGTGATCGAAATTGGTTATACGCATGATCTGACCTTTCTTGTCAGTGCAGCAGACTATGATATAACGTAGCTAATACATTACGCGTTGTATAAATTCGCGTTATAAGAAAACATATCGTACAAGAATTTTCTCCACATAACATGAATAATACGAAGCAGTATGTATAGAAAGATCATTACAAGTTTTCCAAATTAAATTCATTCTTTTGTAAATCAAGTACTTTTACATATGTACTATAGTTTAGAAAAATATCAAATAGTGTTGATTACATAGTAAGAAATAACAAATTTTGTAATAATTCATACAATCACATAATTCAACATGGAGATGAAGGTATGTATGAAAACTGTGTGCGGATTATTCAGTAATTCAATAATAATAATAATAATTCAAAGAGAAGCGTTCATAAACTAGATTATATGTTAATTTGAATGAAGGTTATACTTTCATCTTCGTACGTAATTATGTAATTGTATAAATTATAATTAAATTTTTTATTTCTTACTATATAATCAACATTATTTCATGTTTTTTAAAATATAATATGTATGTAAAAGTACTTGATTTACAATATGATGAATTTAATTTGAGAAACCTGTATCAAGTCCTTTTATTTTCTATGATTGATCAAATAGAATACGTGTTTGACCATTTGCAATAGCCAACTGCCAACCATCTGCCAACAACTAGGCAGTGCTTCGCTATAAAACTTATACAGGAATACAGGAATCCTGCCACATTAAATAGTGTAACGCTGAGTTCAAGTAATTAATTAAAATCGCATTAGGTTTATATAAATCTGTAGACACCAAGGAACACGTTTATGATAAAATTATAAAGTTTTACTACTCATACTAGAGTAACGTTTGGCAATGCTTGAAATAGTTGCCAATATGTATTGTAAGTTCATTAATGCACGTTAAACAAAACCAATTTGTTTAGAAACGTCCAAAAATTTAAAACCTACATCGAATTCGCCTTCTCTACTGCTTATATCACAAGCCTCGCTCGTGCTTTTTCGGTTGGCCATTGCTATGGAAACTAAATAAATGGATCGAAATGTTTCCAATTTTATCTTTCTGACTCGTAGGTTTCGTAATATAGCGGTTAACATTTCTGCATGAACTGTCCTCAGCTTCTAAAATCATTTTTTACCTTCTTAGGCTTGTTCATTTTTTCAAGTTCCACTGTACTATACAAAACATACTTCCATATCGACCTTTTGTTTATATCAATCCTCCTTGTCGCTTTCCTTCTATAGGAAAGAGAACTGCCAAGACCGCTATAACTTGCTTAACCTGTGTAGTCACTAATAAATTTTCATATTTTCTAATAGGCAATATCCACGCACGAAGAGTTAATATACTTGTATACGAGACGTGTTTTTGCTTTATATAAATTCAACACAAAAAACTATTTAACAAATTTATAATATAGCGCGTTGTACAAGGAATTGCGTTCTACGAGAACAGAAGTCGCAATATCTTTGATGTGTTACAGAAATTCATGTTGTAGATACTTTACGCGGGAGTCTACTGTATAGTCCGCGGCTGACAAGTTGGCAGGAGAGGCGATATAGAGACGAGAGTACTTCGCGCGCTCCACCCTACTCCCACCATTGACCCTCCCGTTGCTCTTAGGATTCGTCCGAACAGCATGCTCTATGCCACACGCGCACACGAGAACTAGGGCCGCAAACGAGAATAATTCTGGCAGAATCACCGTATTCGCTTAGAATCTACCAAAGTCTACAATTTACCATTTCCGCGCACCACGATTCTATCTACATTTACATCAATGTTTTGACACTCACGCTCACTTCGAACTATTTCACTCTGTATCGAAGCTTCTCATTGGCTGCTTTATCGCGCGATCGGATTGGTCATGTGACTTCTTCGACGAACAACAGACTTCGACCAAAAATACGCGTGAGAAAAGTGCGCGCCTTCTTATACGACCAACTAGACAAAAATTCTTGCAGCAACTTTTTTCTTATATTATTAACGGTACTATGTAAGCAGTGATGTCACAACCTAATGTAGAGATTTAGTGAGCATCAAAGATGAAAATGGGCGTGTCTAACGCAAGATCCTCTTTGTCTCTGTGCCATCACTGAGCTTTTGTCGTTAGTGGTCAACGTTAATAGGATTCTCGCATTAACCTTTTCCGGTCGTAGTTCGGGAATCTTTTGGCTCGTGTTAAGCTATTCCATTATAACATGTACAGTTTCACTATCAGCTTTTTTTATTGCTCTCTCAACGCAATTACGTGCGTATGGTTTCAATTGTAGCGTCGTTTAAAATACAAACGGCGAATAAGGCTCAAATCCTTAGATCACCATTGGCTAATCAAAATTGCAGCACGGGCCACATCGACGAATTAAAGCTTTCTAGATGCTATACGTAGACCAGAATAATCTCAATTTTTGCCATCATCTAATTTTACAACAAATTTTGTACTTTTAATTGCGTCAGATTCTTTGTAAATTGCTTTATTTTATCGTAATTTAGTTGTTTTAATGTAATTTCAACCATCTTATTGCTATATTATAGTGTGTATACATTTACATAATGGATGGTTGCATAGGTTAGACCATCAGTACATCTGGATAAAAAGGAAAATACATTTTCAAGTGTTTTCGTTTAATACGATGGTTTGAAAAATGTAAATTGAATATGCCAGATCGGCGAAGCCATTATTCGTCTTTTTGTCGCTGTGCGTCATCGAGAATAGAAGCACTACGTGATCTTTTTACATTTGGTAAGCACTATAGTTTAAACAATATTATAACACATAGCAAATATTTGTTCGAATAAAAGCTGAATGAGTCTCAATTCTCTAGAAACCTGTGTAAAAAACTCAGCAATAAAACTTATTGTTTAAACAATAGCATCAAGAACCATTCATTTTCAAGCAAATATTTTGTTTATATATTATGCTTTTCCGGATATTTGGAAAAATAATGAAACTTCGAGTTCTCTTTCATAGGTTCCGTACTGCACCGATTTGTCATTACTTTCAAACTTGTTTTTTATTTTCGTTCAAACCAAGCTAGGTGTATTTCGCTACGTTATCACAATTTGCTTCTAACGTATGTCTTACAATTTTTATAATCGATAAAAAACAATTCCTTTTTCATTTTTCGTTTTGCACGAACAATTCTAAATGTCCTGAATGAAAAATTCAGCATGGCGCGTATACGCTCCACGCTACACGGAAAATGTTAAGGAATGTTCACACCCCAAAAAACCAAAAACTAACAAGAAGAAAATGTCTGATGTTAATGTCGATGTTATCCTCTATAAACCTACAGAGTTAACAAAAAATCATAAGTGATCATTACGACTAACTTGCCTTGAAATACACTGCCCGGTTTAGAGTTAATATAAAATTTATACCAAGAAGAAAAATAAGTAAGAACTACGCCAACATGTGAACGTTCAACGCATCACCAGCTTTATCTTGTTAGTGCATGTCACGTCTCGTCTATTTTCCCTGTCGTGCTTGACCATTTTCTCGAATTCAGACACGTCGAAAATAGGTATGGAAATAAACGTTTTATTTCATTCCTGCTGTCTGCTAACTCATTGCTCGTAAACTATAACTAAGGAAATCGACAGTCTACTCCCATGCGCCGATTATCCTCATTTGAACGTGAGAACCAGTCACAGTCGATACCCTTTACTTTGGCTAGAAGTTTTTTCCTGCACTCATCAAGCAACAAGCACGTATTTAAAACAATAGATTTGGTCCCTGCCTATTACGAAATTCCAGTTACACACGGAGGGATCGTATAAATGCCATTACAACACTGTTCGAATTGTTTGAGTATAGGGTAATGCCATTGAGTCTGCGAAACTTAAATCAAATATTTGTTTCATAGACAACGTACTCCGAGGTTTGGATTTACATGAAATTAATTATTTTTGGCGCTGCTTAATGAGTCTAAAAAATGCCACTTCGGCACACGAAAAGTAACATTTTTGGGTTGCGTTGTTGATAAAAATGATATCAAGCTTCTACGAAAAATATTATAGATCATCGAACACTTCGCGCAACAAACAGATTATTAATTACTAAACAATATAAGCAAATGATTAGACACTAAGATAGATTCTTAGGCATGATCAACTTCTATCGTCGCTTTATACTTGACGCAGCCATTCTGCAAAGTCTTTAAAGGAATTATTAAAAGGAAAACACAAAGATGACGGTGCGGGTGAATGAGCCTTGTCTACAAGCGACGCCTTTAACCTCTTGCAGTATAAGATTGTGAGACTCACGATATGATTTGCGGACTAAACATTAACCCTTAACGGTCGTAAGTCACCTCTCACGTGATAACAGTACTTTGTCGCCGCGGTCGTATGTCACGTGAGAAGTGACAAGACAGATCCTGTCGAAACTCAATGTTTGCAAAATGTGGGCAGAATTGCCTTGTCAATTAAGCATCAGCAACATAGCAGTTACCATCTCCAGGGATATATCAATGCCTTTTGTAGTCAATTTTCAATATACTGAGTCCAAAAAATAAATGAATAAACTTTTATCAATTTCAACGGTGATAGTGGCGATGAATGTTTCGAAAGTAATCTTTAACGTGATTTTGATTCTAATGATGAAACTAGCAGTTATACCTTATTACATTCCAAAAAGAGAAAAGCCATATCTATAAAATATTCGAATGAAGAAGAAAATTATGTAGAAATGGAAAATGTTAATAACTAGGATGATGATTGGATTGAAATCGAGAGTTATGATAATGATAGTCTTTCTAACAGAATTTCTTTTACAAATATCAATCGTCAAATTTTCTGAAATATTCAGCAGCCTATAGATTATTTTTAAAAATTGTTTACTAGCAACTTCATAACGGAACTTGCAACCTAGTGAGAAACATGTACAAAAAGCTAGCGTGCGATAAGTATTAAAATCGCGAGTCAAATTTCTGAATGTGTTCTGTAAACATCGACACGATCAGCACATGTTTGAGTGTATTGCCAAATAGCTTTGCGTTCTAATGCGTCAGCGACTTTGTCATTGATTACGTCGCGCGTAATCGCGACATAAATCATAGCGAAAGAGATTAACCCCTTGTCAGGCAATGACGAGTTCGGCTCGTGGTCAAATTTTCGGTCAAATATGAATGTCATATTTGCAAGACCTCAAAAGCCTAAGTTTGTATATTTATTTTACAGTTTTATTTATTTTTAAAGTATTTTTATTCAAACACATTTGACTCTAATGAGAGCAAATTAATGCATGGCTATTCCGCAGAAGATCGCAAAACATAAGCTTCTTCTTCAGAGGTTGGATTTTCTTTTCATCGTTGATTTAATAGCATACTATTTAACCACCACATAATAGATAATTTTGCTACTGAAATATTGCTTATAATAACTTAACATATATGTAACCATAACATAATAACTCTTTTTGTTTTTATAATCGATTCTACCGTCTGTGCACATTTTTCTATAGCTTGAAAAGGGCCACGATTACGAGATCGTATACCGAATAAACAGCACATTGTGAAAACCTTTTTCTGTGTCGCCTGTTCACCTTGTTTTATCGCTTTGGCCTGCATTTTTTGACACTAATTTGTTGTACGGAAAGAAACTAATTTAGCTTAGAATCACTTTAATTTTAATTTCGAAAGCCGTAGAACAAACATGTACCATTAGTAAATTCAAATTTTCCCTCGTAAAAAATCCTATTGTACCTATATCCCTAATCAATTCAAGTAGTATCCTTTAGGTGAATTTTGAACTCCAAAACGAATATTAGATAATTTTCGTTTATCATAGAATCACAGTGGATCTGTACGGCAGTTGAAAAATAAATAACACGTAGAACTGAACATACACATACACACAAAATAAAGACTACACTATATTTCGAACAGGCAAAATAAAAAAGCAATCCTAGTACAATTGAACGTCCATACATAAAGGCTCCGTCGCGTAGTTGCCTTCAATATTTTCTTCTTAAGCAATTTTATGTGCTGTAGCCTACAACTCATTCCATTACAGATTCTACTCCAGAAGTTCTAGAATGAATTTAGAGTGGGCCAAGAAAGTATTGGCGTGATTACTTTGATAAGTCCTACATTTTTATCTTTGTTATATGCCATACAATTCTAAATCGTTGGGCGGATGTTCTTCTCTTTGTTTGCTGTTTGTCTTTTCCACACATATTTTCTTTCATCGGAGCCGAAAGTGTAATATTTACTCTTACAAAAGATTACATTTTTCTTACACGGTATTAACGTACATTTGAGAAAATTTGAGATGATTTTGCTAATCCTTATTATTTATGAATGGTTTCTTTCTTACTGCCCTTAAATTTGAGCAGAATGCAGAGCAGGCTTTCTTGAAGATGTTATAATGTTAGCGAATTTTGATCAGTTAAAAATGGATTTTTTATTGCATTTCTTATATTTCGCGCTTTTCTTACGGTTAATAATTGCAAGAAGTACTCGCTATTTTGAGATAATATAAATAAAAGGTCCGCTGTATTCGGTTAAAGAGTTTTGTTCAAATATTAAATTATTGATATAAATATTAATATTAAAAGAAAATACGGTTAATATCTTTAGCCACCCTCATCGCGGTCTATTTTCCAAAGGAATAATTTCTTCATGCTCCTTTAGCACACTTACCACTGTTGAGAAACAATTTCAACGTTTACCGATTTTTCAATCCCTCTCGCCACGTTTATGCAGGAAAACAATTTCATTTCGCACGAATGGCAACAACGCGCTTTTCTTATCCCCTGTGTTTTTTTCACTAAGTGTAAAAACAGAATAACCGTGGAAATCGAGAGGACAGAATCTTATAAATAAGGTCTCTTTATATTTATGCCCTTGCAATGCATAAAAAGGTAATCGTAAATTTTACATTAGAAGTATAAGCGTGCTAATATTGTCTCGAATAGAAAAAAATGTTTGTTTGCATATTTTTGTTTACTTTCACCACATTATTTCGATCTCGCAAAAGATACACTATTTTCGTACGTCATAGGACAACAACATTTCTATTTGCTCAAATACTATTTTTTCTTTAAACAAAACAAAAACTTTTTCCTTTACCTACTGTATACCCTTAACAAACTCAAACTTCATCCTTTGAATGCACTCAAAACTTCAAAATAATAATCAAAAATTTATATTCACCGCGTAATCACAATGAATCATATCCTTAAAATATTGGAATACTTTATTAGTAAACTCGCCTTCCATAGTATATAATTGTGATTAATATAATAGATTCGAATTTTATTCTCTGGATGCATATTAATGCCATTAATGAATGCATCTTAATTCAGCATAGAATTAGAATGGATCTGGGTAATTTTCGTCTCTGTCGCGCATTCCCTTTGAGACACTCACCTTGTCTCCATACCAAACCTTTGGAGCACCCTATCCGGTGCAAGGGTGGCTCGAGGCCTGGCAGAAGGTCGAAGAAATCGAAGAGGTACCTGAATCCCCGGCTGGAACTTCCAACAGAGAACGTATGGTGAGATAAACTCAGGTTTCAACCTCAGAACCGGTAGTAGACGACACTGGCTCCAGCCAAGTTCACGAGGGAACATGTCAACATGGCGTGGTACTACCTCATGATCCAGTTACACGAAAAGGTCTCTTGAAAAGTCTCTGGTAATATTTCTAGACACTGTTGATCTTCACGTTACCCGGAACACTAGATTTTAGAAGATGTTTTTATTCGAATATGTCTCCTTCTCGTGCTTCGAGTTTGGAATTATTTCATACGGCACTGCCGGCTTGCGCAAAGTTTCTAAATATTTTTAAACCCCAAAGAAGGCCGGGTGGTAAGTTTTGATCTTCGACTTTCGAGATAGAAATTATTTCACACACCGCTCTGCACTGGCACGAGAGTTTTAAAAGTTGAGAAATTTTTAAAGATACTAGGTATTACTTTGTCCGATTCTCGAGTTTCGAGTTCTAAACTACCTGGCACGATACTGTCAAGTTACACGAGGTTTTTCAAAGTTTCGCAAAGCACCAGAATTCAGAGTTCCCCTCTCAGTTTATCTCATCCTTGAGTCTCGGCTTATAAATTATTTTAAACAACACCTCAGCTCGCACAAGTATTCTTCAATGACACCAGTTTTTAGAAGACACTAGAGCATTCCTGCAGCAGTTTATTTTATCCTTAAGTTTTGAGTTCTAAAGTATTTTACACGGCACTTTCGAATTTCACGAGACGCTTAAATACTTTTAAATTCTAAAAAACACTGGTTATTCTATTCTCGGATATCTCACGACTGAATTTCCAGTTTTGGATTCTCTGAAAAAACACTGCCGAATTGCACCAGAGTTTTAAGTACTCCTCAAAGAAACGAAATTCAACGAGACACTGAGTACTCCCTTTAAAGTTTCTGTCACCCCCGATCCTCTCCCCTCTCAATTATTTTAACCGACACTTTCTTTAACACTTCTTCACCAGATTTGCTCTCAGCAAAACCTTCCGAAACAGTGGGATCTTATAGAGACACTCGCTTCATTGTCCACATTCCATGCGATTTCGACTTCTTTTTTCCAATTCTCTTGAAAGAAATTCGATCGATTTCGGTGGAAATCTAGAGGCTGAAGTTTCGTGCAAGTCGGCGGAGGCTTTTGAGGGACACTGAGGGCCCGAAAGGGCTCTCGAGGTGGCCGACGCTCCCTTCTATCAGGTTTACAAGGCCTCAGGATCGAGCGGGAGCAACGAGCGGGCGGCCGGACGTGAAACGAAAGGCGAGAGGAACACGCTGAGGATGTCAGAACGCCACGAATTTCAAACCCGGCTGCGCCAGCGCACGCTACCATCTGCCTCGATTCGAGCCTCGAAATTCTAGCAAACATTTTGAGAAAAATTTCAAAAAAAATGTCCACAAATCCCGCGGGATGAAAAAAGGATCTAATGTTTCTAGTGAAGATTCAAAGAAATACTTTTGTGTAATAGATTAAATGATAGAAAATATTAAATCGATCGAGGTCGCTACATTTCGGCAAATGTTTATAAAAAGATATCAATAAAATCGTCTAGAAATTCATTAGGATAAAATTCTTGTTAGAGGATTCGTGTGCTAAAGGAGGATTTTTGTTCGAATCGCGTCTCTGGATGCTAATAGAAGTTTCTATACAAATCTCCAACAATATAGAAAAATCTACTTTGATTTAAGGCCCCAGATAGTGGATGAAAAACGTGAGTTTGCTTCGATTTGAATCTCCAGACGATGGCGAAAATTTCGAAGCAAATTTTCGAAAAGAATCTCGATATTCTGCTGAACAAAGCAAAAAAAAACGTGTCCTGAAAAATGTCCAAAATCTTTAAAATAAACATATAGCGATTCTAATTGTCCTGTGGTGTCAATGTTATCTTCTCAACAAAAAAGGATCTGTTTGTGCCCATATCCAAAATTATGGAAATCATCTACAAATATTTATAAGAAAGGGACGATTAATATAAAGAATGTATCATTTAATTTACACGAAATCTCAGCACTTCCTGAATAAGCTCTCCAAATGAAACTGCCCGGAATTTCCAACATTTTCTTTGAGGGATATAAATTAAAAAATAAAGAAAAAGTGGTGGCTAAATACAAAGGGGTTAATACCCTTCATGCCCTTAAAAAGAGACGGGGGGTTGCACACGACTCTGTCCAGGGGGGCGAGCCCTTATTTCTCTCTTTCTCCCTTGGAAACGATTATTCCCTCGTGGCTTTTCCCCTCTGTCTGTACTTCCATCTTTTTCTATCTTTCTTTTTCCCTTTCTATCTTTCCTGGCCACGCCATGTGATGCTCAGCTGTGTGTTAAATCCCTAAATGATTCCCCACGACGATTGCACGTGGTCCGTCTGCTAATAAAGCCTCCATCCACGACTCCAAAACCCGAACCATAGAAAACTCTGAGTGTTTGTTGGCTGGTGCAAAAATATTAGTAGTTTTGACGATTATTTTTATTCATAAAAATTATCAATTTTTTTTTGCCACCGAACTACTATGTAGAACATTGAGCTTGGACCTACTTTTTTCACGGATAAAGAAGATTTTTTACAAAATACTTTCACTGAGGCAGAAACAAAAGATTCGAAAGATTCAACGTAAAGATCGTATAAAAGTATTCGATATGAAGATCAGAGGGAAGAAGCAATTATTTCTAGAAACAGAATCTTTTGGATATTGTAGCTAGAATGATATTTATTACGATAACGTATGAACAGAAATTCTGAAAATCCAATGCGATAGTCACGTAAAACTATACAACGTGAAAGTCACGGAAAACCAGATTTTATTTCTTCAAACACATAAAAAAAACTCGGATATTTTTATAAGGACGAAAGCGAGAAAAATCTTGGACCAATATAAAAATCATACAAAACTATTGAATATTTTTACATTACAGAAAGTAAAACGTTATTTCTATAGATAGAAAACGATCTTCTGGTAATTTCGACCGCGGCCGTTCTTGAGTTTTTGAAGCACCTTGTGCACGATTCGAGAGAGAAGGAAACTGTATCGTCGCGAGAGGCTTTAAGAATAGTCCCCTCTCGTGCCATATGGGCAGTTAAAAATGTATCAACCCACGTGGCAGTCTCTTACAGCCTCCGCAGTGGTCCTCCTTGGAAAAAACGACGACCCAGTTCCTTCTTAAAACCATTCCAAGTAGCCTCAATGGCCCGAAACTCAACAGTGCAACGCTCTTTGATCGATATATTTCTCTCGCACGATTTTCCACAACAAACATTTCAAGTTTCTCCCCGCTCCGCCCCTCGAGGAACGAGTCAAATTTCATTGCTACACGCCAAACGCATCCCTAAGGATCGAGGAACAAGTCAAACGTGTTTTTAGTTAAACAGATCTCATATAAGTCAGTTTAGTCCCGTGTTATGAAATGGCAAAGAAGTCAATCGTTTTGTCGAATCCGCACAAGCCGGTTGTTGATATATACATATAAGCAAGAAAAGGAGGAAGGAAAAGAGACAGAGAAATATGAGAAATGGAGCGAAGAGGCAAGTGAACACATTTATATAGTCCATCACTTATTATAGCAAAATATTGGAATTTTCATTTCAGAAGTGTTCAGACATTTTTTTTTCAACTTTGAAGACACGTCGATTTAATCCGATTAAGCCTTAGGGTTAGACAATAGTAGAGGCAAGCACAAAAAAAAACCCAATTTTTCTAAAAGTATAATTAGACAAATTTGGAAAATTTATGTAAAAGCTATATTTAAAGAATTCAAGGGTGTAACAGATTTAAACAATACTCGAGAACGCTAAAACACACAGCTAGAATAGAAATATGATGAAAAAAGTACGTACATAGGTATATATATACATACATACATGTATACATACACATATATATACATGCATATATATATACATACACACATATACATGCATACATATATACATATATACATACGTACATTATATTTTCTCATAAGCTAGCGAGGAAAAATTCTTTAACGGCGAATCTTGATGCATGAAAAGTATTTTCTTAGGTGTTGCACATATGCAATTTTGCGAAAAAAAATGGGTTAGTATAAGTGTATATGGTACAGCAGACACTCTGAGACGTAGATCCCGGTAATTTTCCGGGACCGGTCCTGCTCAAGAGAGAAGAGTAAAGAGGAAAGGGAGAAGAGAGAGGACAGGAATCGCTCGGAGCGTCTCCTTGGCTCCGGTCACTGCCTGGCTACGGCCAACTAACTTTTCTTCACCTTGCGGGCGAATGACCGTTACGTTTTTTCTTCCTCTTTAGCTTTTTTGACTCCTCTTGATTTCTTTTCTTTCCTTTCAATACTCTCCTTCCATCGAGTCTCGCAAAGCTGCAACTCGGACCTTATTTTGAAAGGACTCCATTGAAAGCATGAAAAACGCGGCAGGTGTTTTTGACGAGTTACACGTCTAATCAAGTGGTACATTGCGTGCAAAGTTGTATTCATAAAATAGGCTTTGATTTGGAAAGGCGATTAGGAAATGTAATCGAAGCGGAATAAGCGAGGCATGAAAGATCTGTAAATATTCTTGATGAGATACACTTCGAATCAACTCTAGACAATGTGTGCGTTGGTATTCTTTAACAAATTTTCAACATCAATGTTCGTATATTGCTGATTTCAATTCTCAAACCAGTCTTATATGTTATCGCGACAGAAATAAGTGCTTCTTTAACAACGAAAAGTTGACTTTGTAATCATATATATATCCCACGTATACTGCACAGGTTTAAGACGAACAAAGTCTGTGGATGTTTCTAATAAAGCATACATTGAAAAGACCATAAAAATATCCGTGAATATTCTTGATATTCTTGATAGGATCTGCTTTGCATTACACAAGTAGTAATTAATATTCCAAGCAAAATAGACTTTAAACTGATTGTACAGACAACGGTAGACATAATTAATAAAGTATATATTAATTTTAGCACATAACAGCATGTATTCCGTGGAAAGTAAACTTTGAATTCGTCTTAAAATATCCCACGGATATTTCTAACAAACTACACTTTAATAATTGGGGGATGTATTTTTGAAAAAAGTATTCGTTGAATCGAAGCAGAAATCGTTACATAATTTCTTCATCAAACTAGACATCGAATCGAGTCGAATTCCCAGAATCAAATGAAAAGACAAGCGAAGAGGAAAGGTTGGTCCGTGGAGGGTATATCTCGGTGGATCTTTGAGGGCGAGACACCCCTGTTAGGGCGGGGTGGCGGATCAATAGGGGTAGTTTCCTGGCGCATGCGGATCCAGAGGCCAATGGCGGTTTCTACGGGGGTGGAGGACTGCAACTGCCACAAGAACTAATTCAAAACACCCTTTTCTCCAAGTTACGAATCTCCTCGACCGTTCACATTCTCCGCGAAACTTGTTGATAATATTGTAAAACTGATGATCATACTCCACACCCTTTGCAGAGTCAATAGGCGCCCTGCAAAGCTTTTACGGATGCGATAAATATCTTGCAGTGTCATCGCTGATTAGATGATTTTTCTGCGAATTTCTTTGGAAAATATTTTCCAATTCGAAAATCGGTGTTACGTGAAAAAGAGAATTTGCTTCAAATGAGGTAAGATTCAACTAACACGGAATGATGTTTATAGGATAATTATCCTGCAAATTTCTCGCTGACTCGATAAAGATTCTGCAAATCTTTTACTGTCTCCATTACCTCCTGCTAACTTTTCACTCTTTTTTTGATAAAATAATCATCCACAAAACCCCCCGAATAAGATTCTTTGATTCTCCGAATAGCTTCGAAAAGGAAAGAGATTTTTTCTCGATTGAATAAGTATTAACTCAACGAAGAAAAAAGTCGATTATACCATAGAAAGGCATTTACTTTTAAAGAAAAACATATCGAGTACAAAAATAAATATCCTTCCCTTGTATGAAAATGATTTTGCCCACCTTTAAAACAAAAATATTACCTCAACATTGCGGATGGTTCATAAAGCAAAAAAAAACGAGACCGTAGAAAATACACAAAATTTTTAGGAGGGAAAAAATTTCACTCTGCCTTGCAAATAGGGGTTCATTTTTTTCGAAATGGACCAAATTGATTTTTGAATAAGATAGTGTCTCCATCTAAAAGGTGTTTTTGTGAGAACACACCGTATAAAATAGAGAAGTAAAGGTGGAGAAGAAGAAGAGGTGGTTTCTAATTCAATCTTCGGCCTTGCTAGTGATTTCGTTTGACTTCGACACGCAGAAACGGCTTTCGATTTAAGAAGAAGGTAGGTTCGATCGGCGCGAATCGGTGCCCGAGGCCATGCAAAGTGCTAACTTTCAATTCTCCGACGAATCGTAAGTGCCGGCACGGCCTTAATATAGGAGGAGTCTCGCGACTCACGAGTGACGAGTGACGAGTGACCGTACCGGGCCTTGACCCATTGCCGTCTCGTTAGACACAGGAATGGATCCATTCTAATAATCGATCTATCCATATAAAGCCGATCTAAACGCGAAAAATGATAAAATACTAGTATTAATAATAATTACAAAATACTAGTATTTAGTATTATAAAATAGTAATAGTAAATAGTGTTATAAAATACTAGTATTTAGCAACAGAAGACCAATCTATCTATATAAAGTACGATTTATCTATACGATATAAAATCTATGCTAAAACAATGACAAAATATTTTAATCTATCGCAGAATTGCAATAAATCTAATCGAACGTCTCAAGATGACTAATCAATAGATGTCAAAGAAGTTTAAATTCCTGAAACGATATTAAAATAAATGTATTTTTTATAAAGTTATAATAGGTCGAAACTGAAGATTTCAGCAAAATGGAAACACATTTGGGATTTTTAATAAAATTGCGGATCTCTTTGAAAGAAGAGACATTACTAGAACAGTGAGGAATAATTTTCCAGGGTTTGCCTGAGAATCTTCGAAGAAGAAAGCTAAAACCAAAACGTGAACTTTCGACATCTGAGTCTCAAAGTTTTGAAGGGACTTTTCAATGGCTATTATTAGATCCGTGGAGGCGTATCTTTAAAGCGTTCTTTCGTAAAACGAAAAGCTCCTCCAGTACCAAGGTCGATAACGAAGAACGAGGACCGGATTTAGTGGCGCCACCAGAGTACCAACAACAGACCTGAAGCACTTCCTGTACGGTCGGTAAAACAGTTCTTACTTCCTAACCTATAATTCACATTCTGTCTACTGAACTGCACATAACAAGATAGTAATTTCTTTAAAAAATTATAACCATAGATTCTTTTTGGAATTTCTACAATTTTATTGCAGCATATAGATCTAGTTCATTTTATCGATCGAGTAATATTTCTTCTTTGACACCGCATTTTTTAAATGCTATATGTGGTACATCTCAATATTTTGAGCATAATTAACCTAAGTTCTGAATGATAAAAATATGTTTATCAAGGTACGATTTCCAAGCGGAAATTCATCCCACATTATACCAGTATTACTATAAAAACAATACTTCTCGTACTAACCGTTATCTTTTCATTCTCTCCATGAAGGTTGTTGATTATTTTTGAAAGACACTATTTATTTTCATAAGCTCTTTTATTGAAAAAATTTAGCGTGTCTCAGCAGTTTTATTTGGAAGCTGAAAAACAGACATGTTTGCAAATGCAGTGCGTA
This sequence comes from Ampulex compressa, assembly GCA_038496175.1. Taxonomy (NCBI): domain Eukaryota; kingdom Metazoa; phylum Arthropoda; class Insecta; order Hymenoptera; family Ampulicidae; genus Ampulex; species Ampulex compressa. The sequence goes on from JBCFXI010000946.1 coordinate 37,444, forward strand.
CTTCGGACATGGAATCAAATTGCGAAATTAAACTTTTCGTTTTTTTCCTACACGTCAAACCGCTTCAAGTTTGTATTCGGCAAGCCTAATAGATTTTTGAGGAGAAGAATATAAAGGGACTTCGAGATTTGTCTGCTGACAATTGCAGAACTCACGTTAGCCTTTCATCCAGATAGAACTTCCAAAATGCTCGAACCTTACCTGAAACAGAAAACATAATTTTTATTAGATCGATGTATAGTCTGTTGTTCAAGGAAAAAAAGAAAAAAAAAAAGTCATTTCATTACGTATATAACGGAAGTAATATTTCGAAAGTGATAATATATGATCTGTAGATAAGTCAAGAAATATGGAAGCGTTTTTAGTGATTGAAAACCTAAAAATCGAGCGCCGATAAAAAGGATCTCTACTCTCGAAAGCGTTGGCGGGCTTCGGAAATTTCTGAAATGCCCACTAGTCGCACACAGCCGATCAATAACAGAGTATTGAACGAGGCCTCGTTGTGTATAAATGTGTTTCCTTTTATAGAATATGCATAAATGCATTGTAATATATGTATAAAAAAGTTTTGTGCGTTCTAAAAGCCAACTAGGAACCTGTATTTTCAATTCGCGTTTATCAACTGTTAAATGTACAAATTAATTTGGTGCTCTCAAAACAGAAAGCTTATAACTCTATTTTTGTTTCAAATATTTTGAGTCGATTGACGAATCTAAAATCCAAAATAATAAGGATTATTTCGAAAATTAAAATAGAATTCATTTGTATATTTAATAAATATTTGCAGAATTTATTTGATGTCAATTTATTTATGTATATACAGAGCGTCATGTAACTAGTGATAAATCCAAGCAAAGGTCAATTTTAGATAAAAAGCATAAATAAAAAATATAGAATCAAACTGTCATGTAAGACTTCATATTTGAGAAAATCAACTTTGAAAAATTATTTGGAACACTTGTACTTGACTAAGTATTAACTCTGGGGATTTTATTGTAATCTATCCTTATTCTCGAAAACCATTACTGTACCTGTATTTGTAAACATAATCCGTATTATTATTTTTTCTATTTTTCTTGTCAAATTTTTGTTTAGCGTGGTTATGACAAGTATATTGTTATTAACATCTTAAAAAGTGTACATAAAAAATTTGTCAAAAGAACACAACTCCGCGTGCAAAATAATCTTCAGTATCATTTCCAACAATTCTTCAAGTAATCTAATTCCTTAATAGTGAACACTTATCTCGGAGAAATTTTATTTAACTCTATAAACTACTTTTAATTTCACTTACATTTCTACTTATATGTATACCACATGATCCAATGTTTTTCTATTGTAGTATTGTGTATTTTTATATATCTCTTTATTACTTTTATTGATAAAATTGAATTAAATTACGTGTTGATGAAATTTCAATTAACTCTTTAAGCTCTATAAACTGAATTACATCTAAGTTCATTCTTCTTTTTATACATTTTTTTTCGGTGTCAAATCATACTATTGACAGAATCTTTCGTCAAATAAACTTTATAAATTTACGGTCACATCGACATCCGTCCTTCTCTTCACTGCGCAAGGTTACAAAGAAATTATATTTAAAGTATCATCCAAGGGTTATATTTTTCAACCAATTTATTTCCTCAAAACTTGATCGCCATTTTGGGCACATCGTTTACCGTTTTTGGATCTTTTTTCAGATAGTGGACGATTCGAAGTGGATTTCCAACCGGGTTTCAGGGGCGCATCGGATGCACCGGATGCACCCTGGGCTCGTAAACCGGGGCGAGGTGCCGCGAATCGATATCTCGTAGCCCAGTTTCCCGAGCTCTACGGTTTCCAAGCCAACCGCCTGCACGGATTGCCTTCACGAAGAAACACCCTTTTCTCGTCGGGTTAAACACGAACTAACTACCCGGCAGGATTTGATATATCCTTGTTTCTAGCCGCGCAGAGTCCCAAAGCTGAAATCCACGCTTGAAAAACGGATCCGAATGAATTATATTTTAGTCAAATATAATATATAAGATTATATGATTATAATAATGTAAGTATATAGTTATAAGTATATGAGTTATGAGTATATAGCTCAATGGTTAGTATCGATGAATACTCAGATACAGTCTTCGAAATTAAGTCCATGCTAGAGAAAATAAATTTAGCTCGCTGATTTTAATGTACTACCTAGTATTTATAAAGTTTTAGATGTGTACATACTTGAGTAATTATGTACTCAAATAAACTAGCCAATATCAATCTAAGATCGTTGCAAATTAACATGCAATCACCAAGATACTAGTGTCACGTTTTACTTGAGTTTTTAGTGTTATGTTACACATACAGCATGAGCGAGTTGCTTTATATAAACATTTCTTGAATAATGTGATAATACTCTGCTCTGATAATAATCTGCTCACAGTAAGTGATCAACCATGTAAAATTTGTGCAAATAGTTTGGTGTATATTTGGATTTTGTACTAAAATATACTAGCCAATATGGATCTAAAATCGTTGCCAATTAACATGTAATCAGAAAGATAATAGTGCCACAATCTACTTGAGTTTTCAATATTATATTATTACACATACACTATCAGTGAGTCGTTTTATATAAATAATTCTTGAATAATGTGATATTTAAATCTGCTCACAGTAAGTAATCACCCATGTGAAATCTGTGGAAATAATTTGGTGAATGTTGAGACACCGTTGTCAGGTTCTATTTAAATATATCGATCACTATTGATCTGTAATTTTTGGGAATCAATTCAGGAACACCGCGCCATTAGTGCCACAAATGGACAGCGCGATAAATATACACGTCGTTCCCACAATCCTTCCTTTCTCAAGATAAGCTGTAAGTGGAAAGTTTGGACCCTTTCCAAGTCCCAAGGGCCTTGTACTTGTGCACCTTGGCCCCTGATTACACGAAATCAACCGTACGTTGACTCCTCGGTGATCAATTGAATAACGTAGAATTAATTCGACCTTCGAGTCGCATGGGCTGTTTAATTCGAGCTCAAGGTTGTGATTCTTCTCGATCAGTTTGTCGAGAAACTTGTTGTTTGCTGAGATCAACCAGAGATTTGCGAACGGATCAAAGAAAGTAATCAAATATTGATCGTATTTGAAGAATAGCACTTTAATTTCCGGAACTATTGAGACAAAACGCTGGAACTAAAGAAGATCATGGAATCTCAATGTAAACAACGTCTAGTAATATTTTAATCGTCTAGATCATTTTATACTGATTTCAAGATCAGTATAAGATTAGCGGCTATAATTTCTGATAGCCAGTAGTTATAAGAATAAATATCTCGGAAAAAGAATACAATATTTGGCAAAAAAACACAAACTTTTCAAGCTATTCACAAAGAAAAAGGCAATATATGTCCAAAAAATGCTGGTTCATATACACAATTCCATACAAAAATTTGATCGATGTTAAACACAATAACTAAATATAACGGAATTTAATCATGTTACCATCCAAAGTATAAACCACTTAATAAATCACACGATAAAGCACTCGTACACAAAATTATGCGTGGTTAATCTGGAAAATTTGTCTAATAAATTACAGATACTTGGTGCGTAATTCAATATCGGTGGCTTACAAACCCACTATAACTCACGCTAAGTTTCGAGCAGAGTTCCATTATTAACTTTTACGAACTATCGTAAACCGAAATATTATTCCATAATTGTCGCTTTATATTTTATCCAATTATAATCAAATTATATGCTTGTACATTTTTCCATATCTGTTTTATAGCATAGCATTACTCGATAACTGAAATTGCGGTACTTCAAATCGAATTCCTCTCATCTTTTCAATTTCAAGTTGAATACAAAGCGATTAAAATTAAAAGGCAATGTGGTTTGTAGAGTGTTGAACAAGAAGGAAGGAAGATTCGACTGGTTCCTGTCGATATCCGGGGTTACGCAAGCCACGACAAAAAACAGAGCCGTTGCGCGACGATAAAAGGATGTCATAAGCACTTCCGGCCGGGCAACGAAGAGCCCGGTTTAATTCACGGGACGCGAGGTAACTCCGAAATACCTCTCCTCAATTTATCATTCGCGAATCGACCTTCGAAGCAAGTTTGTTTTCCAAATCTTTAAACCTCATACGAGAGAAAACTGTAAATGCGAAGGTTAGATGTGATATTCGAAAAAAGAAAGTCAAAGCTTTTTGCGGTGTTGCAGAAATTTGGATTTCCATTAACCAAATCATTAAGAATTCTGCAAGAGAAAACTGTAGACAATATAGAGACCAAACATTTTCTTCTAAAATAATTACTTCAAATATCAGAAGATCGAGTTTGCATCTAGGTCAAAATTTAATACTCGAATTATATGTCTTGCACCTTATCTAATATTAAAGCAACTACACACAAATATACTAGATAAACAAATTAATATCACTTCTTTAATAAAATATCCCCAATAAGAGGGTATAACTCGAGGATTTTATATGTATTATTGATTATAATTTCCAGATAAAAGTTTGGTTTCTAAAAAAAAGTGATGAAATTAATTTTTAATACGTGTAATATAATATTCCACAAATTTGTATCACTGTACAACATAACACACAAACTTAATTGTTCTATCCATGTCTTTCGCTCTTGTAACTTGGAGAATTGCGTGGTAAATTTCGCGGTGCCGTACTGTCCAAATTACTTCCTCGAGCAATACGATTTTGGTACACCCGGTAGAAACTCGGTGAACGCACACGTTTCGTAACGTTCCTCTCTCGCTGACATTTGACGTATTCAGTATAAATAACGATCGTTGCGTCCGGTGCACACAATCATTTAACAAATGCCACGTTAGTCTGCGCCTTCTTCCTTTCCTATAGGAAAAAAAAAAAAAATCTGATCTATTTCACACGGAGTAGCCATAGTGCCTTGAAATTCTTTTAACATGCTCGTAGTTTAAAACCCATCCAATTAGTCCTTCTACGAATTCATAGTTAACAAACAAGATTGGTCTATTAAAAGAAACAATTCTAAGTTAAAAGGTGTCCTTGATTTACACAACTTCCTAGCCAAGTCGCTATTAGATGTTTTTCCTCAGAAAAAAATCAGGTTTTCCCACTGTAATACCGTTAAAAAAAAATCCCGAGTGATTCTTCGAAGCTCGTGACGAGTTTCCAGTCAAAACCCATAAATAATGTTTTTAATCAATTTTATCGCAGAAAAATCTAATATTCCATCATTTCTTAACATTGCTAAAAACCGAATAAACCTTTTAAAATCGTCCCATAATTCATAGCCATATAAAAACGTTGGCGATTCATAAGAGACGTTCTCCCGAGGAAAATTCCAAGATTTTCTGATCCTAAAATCATTCTAAGACACCAGGTATCGGTGGAAAAAGGTTCCAGGTGATTTTCAGGGGCTCGTGACAAGTGGCTTCTGCCGGTGAAGGCACAGGCAGTCACCTGTAATCACTTGCGTAATGCCCGGTACGTATGTCGGTCAAGGCAATTGGGTTAAAACGCGACCGGCGTGCGCGAGAATCTCTTTATCCCGTTTTCACAATAAACCCGCGGAATATTTGAAAACGTTGACTTTCGCAACCCGGCGAAGGACAATCGGGGAGGGGACCAAAATTTCGGATACGTGACCGGGGCTTTCAATTGCCACTCTGACGATTCTCAGGCACAATCAAAATTCGTACACTTCTTTAGCCCACGAAAATCTTTACTCTGACTACTCCTTTACGAGCTGTTAGGCCGTTCGACAAGTTCGCGGTTGCGCCGTTTATTCGGCAACAGTAGAACTAAAACGTCGACGTCGCGTTGATATTTCAATATTTCGACCTTTATAAGCCAAAATTTCAATATTGTTTTGTAATATATCGAGTAAAGCTTTGGGTTTCAAAGGACAGTGTGTGCTCGGTGGGTATCAAGTACGACTTTGTCAGTACTTTGGAGCGTTTTTTAACTGTTAAAGTTTATTTTTAATTTTGTTGGGTATAGGTAAAGGAGACAAAGTGATTAACACAATGGAAGGAAAGGCTTTAATATATTATGTAAGGATTTATACGGAAAACAAACTTATACTGCGCCCTGAGAATTGGCATCACTACACGGCGCGTTCATACCAAAAACAAATACTCCTTGGAGGCGCGGATCTTCCCTTGTTAACATAAAAAGCAAACATACAGCGCGCGCGTTGTAGAGGCGGGATAAATCCCAAATGTAACAAATTTAAAGTCTTTAGTTTAAAGTCTAACTTTTAAAGTCATTTTTACAACTATAAATTCGCTTTTCAATTTCCGTTTCGCGAACTTGTTGTACGTCTTAGTACTGCTCAGCCTTTTCAGGCATTTGGTATCAAGATCTGCTCAAGAAATTCATCCAACTTGGAACTTTAAAAAATACCTGAAAGTTTGTCGACATTTCGAAAGGCTTTCGGTGCCTTCGAAAAGCCGAAGTGATTAGCAAAAGTAATGATGCTATGAGTACCAGGGCCATTAGCATTGGCCAACAGCATGTTCGATTCTTATCGTCTCCGTGGCTCAACCCACGAGTCATTGACCCGTTGGTATAAACGCATAAAAGCCCTCGATGCTCCTCGAATTTACTCACTGAGCCTAATTCTGCATTGTGTCAAGAAAAAATGCGGCCCTTTTTTTTAAATATTATAATAAACTTTTGGTATCTAGTAAGCTTTTGAGCCATTAATAGTCTTGGATACTTGAATTCAAGAGTGTGGAGGTAGTCAGCTAAAAAATTCGGAGCTGCGGTGTCTGCAAGGTTTCGCGACGCTTTTGTAAGGTAAATCCGGCGATAAGACATCTCTGAGTTGCATAAAAATGCATTCTTCGACCATTGTCAAGCACGACCATTGCAGATCTGAGTCTCGACTGACATTCCTTTGGTCCAAGGCTACCTTACTTCGTCGTTTCAGATTTTAACTGAATTGTAACGTACATTAAAATCGAAATAATATTTCATCCATTCGTTTCACCCGATATTAATCATCGTTTCGGTTATGAGAAATAAATTCGTGATCGTCAAATAAATTCCTCTTGCTTGTGTAAGCTGTTTTTCGTTAACATAAGGTTATACGATAGTTGGGATTGAGGTATGGCTAGGGTATTAAATCTATAAGAAATCTGGATTATAGATAGTTAACTTTAACACTAAATCTACAAGCCATTTTCTTGACATATTTATATATAACACGTACATCTTTCAAGAAAAAGGCTATTAAGAAAAGATATGAATAGATCGATAGAATGATTCTCATTCTACGGTAGAATCACGTAAAGTCAGAAAAAAATTTGCTGTTTTATAAAGTACAGCAATTTTTCTAAAAAAATGACTGACCACTCATTTTCGCCGTTTTGGTAGATTTAGTGTTAATATTAAAATCATTCGTATAAGAGTCCAGATACTTTTGGCACGTAGATATTAAACAAATTAGGGTCCTGACCCACGAAAACCAAAGAGTTGCTGTAAATCTTCCACTGTGATACCAGAGACTTTAGTAGTTGCTATAGAAATACAATACTACTACTCTGTGATATCAGAAACTTTAGTGTTTGCTTATAGAAATGCAAAGGAGCTTGCGGGGTCTAGGCTCCTGCAGAGAAGAGAACTTGAATCCTTGTCTCTACCCTTGAATACATACGCGTATTTCCAAGAAGCGAAGAGAAAAGAAAAGTACAGAACACTATATTCCGTGTAACACAATTTGCAATATACTTAAGCTCATGAAGTGTAGGACATTCGATCGACTACTGAATTCTACGTGTGAATAGCAGCTACCAGAGTTATGTAAAATCGTAAAATGCTAAGTATAGAAAGGACCTACCCGGGGAATATGCTTTCCTCCCGAGTGAACGGCCACGATCGATATTTAAAAGCCAGCCAGGAGCAAATTTCGAAATGTCAGAAAGCAACTGTACGCCCGGACTTTTCCTTTCGCGTCGGGCATTCGAAATTGTAAGCCAAATGTCAGACATCTCTCTGGCTGCCTCAAACGGGAGACTTTTTGGCAATTGCCAAAAATCCGCCGTCCTCGAAGTTGTAATAAGTTTTTTGCTGAAATCGTATAAAAGTCCGTTTCGAGGGTAGACGAATGACTTTAGGGATTAGCGGGAGGAAGGAGTGAAAAGAAGTCGTAAGCAAAAGAGTGTATAATTTTGCGATTGTATTACTTTTTATTTATCGACTGACTTTGCATGTATAGTACGAATTATTAAGGTTCGTTGAATAGGCTCTGAATAGATAAACTTCAGATTGCATGGAAATTGCATTCGCATATTTGCCATTTGCGTGGTAAATTACAAGTAAATAATATAAACGTTTATGACAATGAAGTTTCGTTAATTGAATGCTGTGCAAATTTGAGATTATAAAAATATCGACAGTTCTTTCTCAGCGGGTATTACTATGCATATCTTTTCGATATTATGTATATAATGAGATATAGATCAATTATTTACTGATATATGGTAAAAAGCTATGTTGAAGAAATAGCTATAGATAGATATTTCTCTCAGTAATCTCAAATTAATTATAATTCGCTACCAATAGAAAATTCGATAGCTATTGGAAATTAATTATTGTACGTATTTTCAAATCAAATCGTACGTCCCAAAGTACTAATCAGAATAGTTCTTCGAATTTCCAAAACATTCCCAACTGCGTTTATTCACGAGAAGTGTCGTTAATGTGTGCTGTATTATAAATTGTGAAATTGTTTCCAATAAAGCGTTGTCGGTACGAATATTAATATTCAAAGTCGAAAGACGTGGCTGAGCTTTGAAGGGAAACAATTACCCAGCTAATAGCAGTCTGCATGCGCGAGAAATACAAGTTTAAATTGTTTTCCCTGCAATTGCTTTTCCGTTTACATCAATTTTTATAACAATTCTGACCTTCTACGCGATTATGTCATACCTACTAACATACTCCAATAAAATAACACGGTTTTATTGTATTTGTAGTCAGTAATCGTGTTAACTATTATACGTGCATAAACGAACAGGTGAGTGATAATGTCGATTAAATGCTAACTCATTTTTCACGTTTATATATATTTTCCAAGTAATAGTATATGCATATAAATATCCCTTATTATATGTGGCTTTATTCGATATAGTGTTTAGAATATTTAATAGGTTCAAATTTCATTTCGCTTATGGTCAAATATAGGTCGCGTGTCCTCAATCGACAAATAAGCACAGTCCTTTTTCGAACTGTTAGATACCTCAGTCGACGCATATTTATGAAAAATCATTTCAGTTAGTATTCCGTAATAAAATAGGAAATTACATAGAAAAAGTGGAGTGCGTAGAATAATTTATGTGCAAAGTTTAGTCATCTGAGATAAGACATCCTGTGGAAATGTGCGTAGAGATAAGTAAATCCTTGTTACAGAAAAACTAGCCAATTTAAATTTTCGTCTTTTATCATCCTTTCCGAGCATCCATTCTCAAAATAAAAAGCTTTTCCCTCATTGGTAGTTTTTAAAATCCTTATACATATTTTTGCCTCAATTATTTATCATTTATATGATTATAATGTATGTACGTGTACACACCTATGTTTGTTTGTATGTTTTCTTTGTAATATTGGCTTTCAACATACACATCGAATGTTATACATACTAACGCTTGTATTTTGTGTGCTTGAGATTTTTACCATGTGTGATAATTGAGAAGTAGAATCCTCGATTGATCTACATCGACTTATTAACACAAAACCTACCAAAGCGGTCAAAATGACTAGTCAGTCATATTTTAGAAAAATTGCCGTACTTAGTATTCGGGCATTTTTTGAGATTTTCCATGATACTACCGCACAGTGTGTATCATTTGAACGATCTATCGATATGTTCTCTCAATAGCCTTTTTCTTTACGGATAAACATGGTATACATAAATATGTTCAGAAAGTGATTGATAGGTTTAGTGTTAAACCTATTACGATATATCGAAATTATGGTTCTACTGGTTCCTATCATGTTATAGGACGAAAGGTTCAAAGCTTCACGGGGATTATTTATAATTTTTAATGATTCTGCAAAACAGGGACTGTGATCACGAGTGGCTCTGATCTCGAACAAAAACTATTCGTGGATAACTTTTATGTTTCATATGTTGTACTCCTGAGCAAGATAAGACCTTGCATCTCTATATAATTGTATTCACATTGTTGTTAAAGAAGTAAGATACTCCATTGATTTTATAGATAAATATTGTCGTAAATTTCATCGGGTCTATGCTGTTCAGAAAAATAACACAATATTTTATTGCATATTTCTCTCCCAAAGTATGTGAAATACTTAAGTGTAATTCACAAGAAGGGCAGAGCGCGACAGAATATCTCTGTAATTAGGTACAGATATTGCATTGTTTATGAGCATTAGTGGATACACTATGATGACAGAAATGTCTAAATTAGAAATATTACATTAACATACATTATATCAATATCAATTTCAACAATAGTAATGCACGATTCGAAATTTCATGTATAAACTAGTTTCAATGTATATTATAGTAATTTCAATACGTAATTTTACAATTAATATTACGATATATTCGTCCGCTTAATTCGTACCATTGACCGTTATTTGAATTCAAGATGTTCAGCTATATGCCAAAGGTATATGTAATTATTAGCGATATGTGCAATTAGCTCATTGCTCGTCTGGATTTACTTGTAGCTTTAATAGCTCCTCGAAAGGGTAATCAAAGATGACTACGGTGAATAATTTATAAGATATTTTATTTCGGCGACTGGCAATGTATAAACGAACCATCTATGACGTAGGTCCGTACGTGTTGCATGTATCAACGTGAGGACGCCGCGTCGGTTTTTCACTGACAGACGTGTTCGTGCCATATTAATACATAAAGTCTATGAGCAAGTAATTAATTAAACATTCAGTATCATCAATATAAAAGACATAACAGCATTTATCCATAGTGCAAAAGTACTTTGCACGAAATAAGAGAAAATATCAAAGTAATCGTACTTAAATGATTAACCCATTATTTACCATTGTCCCTTTTTTGAGACACTTGTTTTTTTTATATATTTCTACCTAAGCATTGAAATTTTCACTTTTGTTTGTCGTACTTAAATTTTGCACCGAATGCTATAAAAGTTACAAACTGACTAAAAATATTTTTTCTCTAATGAGCTCCCTGTAGGAAATAAATTGATTGGTAAATTTTTTACATTTGCACTTGACTTTTGCATATAATAGTTTAAATGCACAGAATTGTGCCCGCTTTTGTTAGCTTTTGTCCATTCAATTCGAGATATATGTACGAAATCCCTGCTCCCTTGGCGATAGATTACAGCATTGGCACGTTTCCCTTTCGTATAAAAACTAAATGTCTAAACCGCGTTTAACGAAGAAGACATACTGGGACGCATCTTTCCAGAGTCGCACCCCCCACGTTCATGCGTGAGAACCGCAGAGACAATGCGTTCGAATCCATGCGCTTGCACAGTTTTAACTAAATCTAATAGACGAGTAAGTAGCTTTTGGACGAGGGTGCTATTCAACTTTAAGCAAGCAGGGCCAGGCCAGGCCATCATATTCTGAGTAGGCACGTAATTGAGACTATACCTAAGTTAGACATGGAAGGGTTGGTATCTGGGCCGATTTATAATGATCCAAGTACTCGTATTAGTTGACAGCGGGTGAAAATCAATAGTTTATAAGTAAGCTCCGTGGTTCTAGACCTTTGATCACGTAAGTATAGCTATCACTTTGTAGCTGCTCTACTCGAGGTAAATGTGTGATGATACGGACAGTCCTTCCTAAAATGATTCTGTGTGCTTGCATTAGCTCCATGATAGCTTCATTAAATTTATAATTTTTTATTAATTTACCCTCTTTTTAATTTAAATCGAAATTCATCTATTTTGCCTCTTCAATTCAATTTAAGACTTTCATATCAGAAAAAAATAGTTTATTAATAGAAAGTGTAGAATACTTACATTTTTTTACATTGACATTGGTCAAATGTTGCAACAATAAAGAATAACTAGGCATTGAGAGCGTCAAACACAAGATCTTGTTTGAAAGGGAACGAGGTGTAAGGCCAAATTGAACATCATTTATTAGATATTTAATACATTATTTAACACTGTCCCTTTTTTTTGGGACGCTTGTTTTTTTTTTCATTTATTTCTATCTAAGCAGTAGATTTATTTATTTATACCTAGACCGTTGTTCCGACTGCTATAAAAGTTATAAATTCAATGAAAATATTTTTTCTCTAATTAGCTTACTGTAGGAAATAAATTAATTGGTGAATTGTTTAGATTTGCACTTGGCTTTGGCATTTAATGCGTTATGTTTCTTCGCTATAATCACTTTTCGCATTTGTGCATGAAGTTACATATTTCCAACAATTCTTTAGAAGGGATTGCAGAAGAAAAGTTAAATCTTTCGATAGACGTATCGCGATTGAATTAAGACGCAGCAATGCCATTTGTTCGAGTACTGTTCTTTCGTAAGATTTCAATTTTCCTAATTACGACTTTTCAAACTAAATTAAGCCCAACGTGACTGCACAATCGATATGACAAAGAACAATACGTTGCAAGTATTAAAACTGTAAATATTGATATTAAACGTCAAACGCAGTTGCAGATTATTTTTCTCACTGTGAATCATTTTTCAGGTTGTTAATCACGTACGTGTCATTATGACGATTCTGCACTTCTTGATATTCTTCTTCTTCCTAAAGTCAACTATCTTTCTGTATATATTTCAGATGTACATAGTTATTCTCAAAAATTTTTATATTATTACCCGCACCAAGTCTATATTATTTGTCATTATTTCCTCTATAAACCATGTATTTTCTTATTTCGTAATAAATTGCATGTATTAAAATAGTAAATATATATAAGTGGCCAAGGTAATTGTCAATTATTTTTGTGACTTCTAATTATATTATTCATTATGACGATTTCGTGCTTCAAGATGCTCCTATTCGTTTTTCCAATGTTAACTGTAGGTCTTAATATATTTCAGGTTTATGTTATTATTGTCAAAAATGCTAATGTTATTACTTTAGCCTATCAGTACAACGCCACCTTTGTTTGCTATGCTAATGATCTTCTTTATTACTTTCCAAGATTATATTTTTATTACAACGACAACAACGTTATTTATAATGCTTATCGATGTTATCCCTCGTCACGTGTTTTCATTGTTTTTAGCAAGATTTTATAGCCGTGCGTAATATAACTTGCGTGATAGTGTTTTCAACGAAAATTTAAATTTTTCTTGCAGTACGTCAGCGAACGCGATTCTATCTGACATTTTCTATTTTTTTCTCGATATATATTTTATAGTTTTCAACGCAAGATAATTGTCACTTTATTACCGTATTATCTTTTAAATAATTATCACCGAAAATGTGTAATTACAGCAGCGAGTATTACATAACAAAAAAATTCACACCTTTCTTCGGCGATTCAAAATATTAGCTTATGTAAATAAGCTCGATTTTAAATTCAATATGGATATTTATTTTAATAATATGTGAATTTACATTATAAACTATGGAGAAAGGAAAAACGGACGTGTTTTATCGAAACCCCCTTTCATATTACGAATATCAACGAAAACAATGCACTTTTTTCGAGAGTCTTGCCTTACGAAATAAATCCATCTCTAACAATGACTCTGACTCATTTATGTATTTATCTTACAAGGATTTATCTGCTAAGATAACGATTAAATAATATATAAGAAATTGTTTGTTTACATGTTCAGTTGATTAAAGCTTTAATTGCATCGTATGCTTTGATCAAATTCTTTTATTACCTATAAAACATTTGTTATGTCTAATTGATATAAATGCTAGAATCAATTTTTTTTAGCTCTATCGAAATATTTGTAGGCGATGAATAAATCGGTACATTTATTCCGTTATTAGTAATACGAACCTCGCTTCCGAGCTATCGAACAAACTGCAATACATTGTCTGCATTTTTTTTCACCTATCGCATTACGTATGCTTGAAATACAAATTACAAAGTTCTTGCACTTTGATACAACAGTTGAAGCTTGTTTCGAGAGGAAAAATGCGGCGCAGTACCGTAACTGGGTGATAATAAAAAATGAATACCATAGTTGCCGTGTCCTTGCTGATTTATAGCTTTTAAATTGCCCGCGACATTATCTACATTCTTGGACAAGCAATGACTCGTTTTGAGTAGTCAAATGTGTCGCAAAAAATATTAGAGCAAAGCTTGGTGAAATACCCCGAAGAGGATCGAAATTCTGCGTGAAAAATTATTCAGGAACTACTACGTCGCTACGTCAACCATTGAAAAGCTCATTTCATGGAAGGAAACAAAACACAATAAACCCTCGGCAAACTGCCACACCGAGTTAACAAAAGAGCAGGCCCCGATAAATTACTTAATCCACGTAAGAAGCTTCGGATCCCACGTAGAAACCTGATCGTAAATGTCGAATCGTGTAAAATTCCAAGTGCATAATCACTAAAGAATTATCACGGCCTTTTCCACCATCGAAAAGTTCATTATAAGCCATAAAATGAAACACGATAAACCCTCGATAAACCAACGCGTCAAGGCCAGAAAAAAATCAAGCCTCGAGGAGACGCTTCCTCGACAAAAAGGGCCTCGAAAATTTCACATGTAAAAACACGAGCCGATGCACTTTCTACGAAGCTTCCACCGATCGAAGCTTCTCCCCCACGCTCGACGATAGCCATTACCCCACTCAAACTTTTCAGGCGTAAACTCCGAGTTTTACTCTTAAAGGATCACGCCACAGGTCTCGTGTAATCGGGAATCAGGAAAAGAAACCATGTACTCACCCTGTCCGTTGGTCCAGCTTCGATTAATCTCCTCCTGTCGGCTTCCAGCTCCCGAGGGCTTCCCCGTGGTCCTCCACACGTAAAATGGCAGCCTCTTCGCCTCGGCCAACGCCTGCCAACCCGTCTAAGCACCTCGATAAGAACCTCCGGAGAGCTTTGAAAACGAGCAGGACACGCAGGAAGAGGATTCTGTCGATTTATCCCGCCGATTTTCACTAGAAATCCCGGGGGTATGTTCACGTACGCGAGGATGGATCGAGACTAGACGAGTGACTGCGGCGGCTGCGCGGAGCTTGTTGGCATCACTGCTCGACGGACGATACCCGACTGATGCTCCGCCGAGCCAGAAGATGGTGACAGGCTACGATGGAAGGAGGTTCAGCGCCGATATTTGCCTACCACGCAGATCGAAACCGATGGATAATGTTTTCGGTGCACTCCTGTCGTTATTTTGGAAGTGATGCTGAGAATGTTGGGAACTAGCAGAATTTTTCAAAATATCTGTGGTAGAAGGTAGGAAAGTGAAGATCAATGTGTTTACGTGTAGTGTTCCGTCGAGAAACACCGGTTACCCGTGGTTGATCATCGCTAAGTGTAGAATATTTAAGTTTCCGATTTTTTTGGAGATTGAATATATTAGATGGTCAATAAGTTTGAGAATTCGATATGAATTTAGGTTATGATTTTCTGATGCACCAAGTAAGAAATCGTTGATTATCCACGCGTTGAAACTCCATAGAGCCCGAAGATGGTGACAGTACGGATGAATGTATAAAATAGATCTGTTATGCTGCACGTTCGTGCTTGATGCTCCACGTTCTGAAATACCGATCGTGTAAAAAAAAACAATTGTTTTGTCGCGCCATCTATGATTTAGACTGGTGAGTTTAGGAATTAAACTCAGATCAATTACTAAAGTACGGAAGTACAGCTAACGGAAGCAACCAATCTACAGTAAAGTGTGTATGTCAACATATACGTGTGGTATGCCTGCATATGAAACACGTTTTTATTTTCATGACTCATGTATTAATTAAAACTCTGCTACACCATAGTGAAAACTATCAATTTTTGTCGTTTTTTATACAAATTTATTACATATACAAATTTATTGTAACGTCATCGCAATAAAGGAACTTTTATTTTTATTTTTGCTAATATCATCTTATCAATGTAGTAAGATTAGATGCTTATGTTCAGTCATAAAGGATCTGCGATTTTATGAACATTTAATCAAAAGTGTATGTACGCATATAAGTACGTATTTTTGAAATTATACGAGTTATGAATATTAATCGTCTCACCCATTCGTATTTTTTTATGATTATTTGTGTCCTTGTATCGAACGAGAATTGAAAAACGAATTTCAGACAGCAACGCAAGTTTAAATGCCCGATGCAAGCGTGGTTGTTAAATTTAACTGTTAATTTAAACTTTGTTATGATTCTACGCACCTCGGATAAAAGGCCTGGTAAGATAGCTAAACGAGTCTAGTAATGACACTATGCGATTTGGTAGTTCCATTTTCTCGATAGTTTGAAGAATTTTTTTTCCTAAATCGATTTCGCAGTCAAATGAAGCAAAAATGGTCCAAAAGAAAATATGTAAAACACGATGTGTTTGGAGTTTGTATTGAACGTTGATTTTGGGGAATATAACGAGTTAATGAAATTCTGCATTTTTTTTTATCAAAGTTAAACGATTGGCGGCAGAGATAGATGAATACTATAGTATACTGGCTAGACTGGACTTATGACAAGTAGAGTGATGTCAAACTGGTATTCACGATATACGATATATGATATACGAAAAGGGAAGAGTCTAAGCGCCCAGAAAACGGGTAAACGGAGAAAGCGAATCGAAAAACTGTTGTACAAGAAAGTTATATTATTATTGTTATTGTTAATTGCATTTCTAATAGTTCTCTGCAATTAAAGAATTAATACGTAGTCTTCAACGCATAATTTAAAGAATTTGATCAATAGGTTATAAAAAAAATACACCTGTATAATAACAAACGTAAATATTTATTTTGATGCGTCCAGTTACGTTGGAATCGTACAAACTGCAAAAACGGCTATCTGCGTCGCATTTGGATGCGTCAAGTCTTTGTTTCAGCTTTTCGACTGATCGCATTGTAACAATAAATTCTGAGTCATTGTTGTCGACATCGTCGAGCAATGTCACTATAGCGAATGGCATTTAACTCCCACGCGGGCGATCAGATTCCGCCCATCACCTCTGGAAAATTTTCGATGTGATATCTATATTGTAGCTCTAGTGATTCGGACTGCACCTCAAACAGTAGGTTTAAGCCAGGATTGGCCAACCAGCGACTTGCGATCACGTATGACGTGTCGGGTTTTTTTTTAAGTATGGAATATTTTTATTTCTATTTTCTGTTTGTTACCACAATAAAAATATGAATGTTTATACTGTAAAATAAGCTATTAATTTGAATGTGTACTTGAGTGATTTCAATGTGTCCCACATATATCTTATGTCGTAGTTCTCGTATATTGACAATCTTTTTACACTAATAATATTTTTTCGGAGAACTCGTAAAAATAATATGTTTTAATAGCAATTTGCTGATTTATTCACCAGAGTGGTAGATGTAGTTCTACCATTGGCTCCATTTATTTCTGTGCAGTAACATTTTCAGCGCTGAATGATATATATATATAATAGTTGTGTATTTATTTAAAAAATGTTCTACGGTGCGCGTTACTTTTCTAAACATAAATTAGGATGCACTGCCAAAAAATTTTAGAGACTACTGTCATAGATAAGGTACGAAATGGACCTGTTATCCAATGGGACTCATGTTCTGAATCTCACATTCTGATTGTATAAAAAATCAAAAGTTGTAGTACATCCTTTCAGAGCGGTGAATTTAGGAATTAATCTGAGTCAGAATACCAAAACAGGCAAAGTCAACAGAATTCAGAATCTATCTAATCGCTGTGTTTTGTTATTTGTAAATGGATCGTGTTCATTATTTTTTCTTGTAACGAATAATATTTCACAAATAACAAACACATTATTTATTCAATAACTTAATAGATGTCGCGTTATAGCTAATGATGAGATGCAGTAAAAAACGATGGTGGTAGTGTACTGATTTGAAGTTGTGTATCAATCATTGATGTTGGGAAGTTAGCTTTTATAAACACGATTATACACAAAAATATTTATCTGAACCTTTCAGAAAATAATTTAATTCAAAGTGTTAAAATTATCGGGAACTGTGATATTTTTTATTTTATCAAAACAACATTTCACAAACACAAACACATTTTTAAAATTTATTTATTATTAATTAATTTTCTGTACCGATTGCTAAGGTCATTTAGCTTAGGATCTACTGTTTAAGGTAGGTTCCAAACCATCAGTACAATACATTATTTCGTCCCACATTTGGTAGGTGACATCGCCTCCTTACCATTTCAGTGCCACATGCGACATTATCGGTGCAGAATAGAATAAGATGTCAGCGCTACTGACACAGTAAGTACTACAGTTAAGGGTCCGCAAGAGTGAATTTATTGGTATCCCTGATTTATCTCGCTGATTTTGGGAGTCTTTTACGGAGGTATTGTGAAACTTTGGAGAGAAAGAGAGGAATCGATATGACAATAGCGTGTGGGATAGAGACTGGAGATACGAGGGAACCAGCCTCCAATGTTTTTTGAAGCGGAAACGCCATAATTCCTTACAAATTTTTTGTGGAGATGCTTTATACGTGTCGGAAAAAGCTCTCAGAACGAGCTTTTAAAAATTGGCTCAGATTTTCTCAAAATTAAATGCAGATTTTCCCGTAGTAGGCATAGTTCAGTTTTTTTCCAAATTTGAGTTTTGAGAGTGTGTGCACAAAATTTTTCTGAATACGAATATCATAATTGTTATGCGCTTCTCTTGAAATGATGACCGGAAAATTGATTTAACCTTTTTCATAAATATAACGAAATTAGCGCCTCTATCGGCGGAGAAATAAAACATGTACAAAGCTATACATACTTTTTGAGGCTCTGGGTGTCGGAACAAAATGTAAAAAATTTTTTTTACGTAGTACCACTCTATGCAATACTTCTTAAATGGAACAATCAAAGGAGTTTTTTAGGTGAATCTTTCTGAGTACTTCTATGATTTTTCCTACCTTCTTCAGGTAAAGTTATGTAATTTTGAAGAAGATTCGCTGCTATGTCAGAAATTTTTAAGCGACGAGGGAGAATACGGTTGCAGTAGCAAAGGAGAAGAGCAAAACTGGGGGAATCGCGGATTCTGCAATGGCGATATCAACCGAGTGCAATGAAAAGTACGTGGAAATTTCTTCATTCCAGCTTTTTGCGTGCCACTATGGCCTGGCGTCGGTTACATTTTTTGGCTTATATTCTCTGCTTTTCTTAATTCTCTACTTTGCTTGCCACTGCGAACTAATCGAAGTAGATACCACATGTTTTAGATAATTTATACAATTTTACCACATACATATCGCATATTAAACATATCACCCACATCACATATCAATAAACTTTTTTCGAGTAATCGCTCATATAGTAGATTAGACACTGCGTATAAAGATTTATAGCGAGTAACGTGATGTAGTAAAATAACGCACCTTTGTCATACCTCTTGAAAAAAAACTCTCATAATATTTATACGTGAATCGGATAAGTGGTATACTTTGTTATACGCAGTCCGATTTTCCACGTACAAAAGCGTATCGAAACATGGTTTCTCCACACAACCACTTATTTATTTACATACCGCTCATTATTTGTGGACACGTCATCCTTTTAAAATTTAAGGGTATATTAACAAATGTTTTTAAGCTTGATCACGTGATCACGTACCTCCCCTTCGTGACCAATCGTGGCTTTCTTCTCTAACATTCCCAATCCTTTTCCCCGAGTACTTCGTTGCGGGACGTGTTCTTTTTAAGTGCGCTATAATAAACGTTTTAATATTGCGACAAAAAGTAGCGATTTTATGAAAAAGTGACATCCAGAGACGAGACAAATGTGGGATGTTTGCCGCAGAAATTAATCATGATTTTAGCTGAGGTTTTCTGCAAATTGTACAAGGTACTCATACTTTCCTGTAGTTTGTCCTTGCTAGAATCCATTCGCGGTGCTTAAAAAATGATAAACAAATTTTTTCGGAGGCCGGCAATGTGTAGATGAATCGTGCACGACGTAGTCCTCATACGGAGTGTGTGCGTGTATCTTACTTTGAGAGAATCAAACCCAAATATTATCTACTTATCAACGCTATATCAATATATAATATGAAAAATATATCGTTAAAGAAATATTTAATCATAAGATACTATTAATATAAGCAATGCAAATATCGTGATATATGTATTCTCAATACAGAAACATTCTAGATTGAGTGAAAGAATTTTTACGTTATTTCAATCGTATTATTTTAGTTAACTTGTTCAATATTATTTTTCGGCTAAAATACAATGTGCGCAACAGCATTGCTAATCGATACTTCAAAAAGCCTTTTTAGTAAATCGCATGCTTCTTTAAATTTCTCTCGCAGCATTTTTGTAATTTAACAATTCTAGATCAAGTACTGTTTTGTTTGCTAAATTCTTTTTTAAAATCTATCAATAGACGTAAATGATACTCCCCTTACATATCTTTACGAGACGTAAGAATAGTAGTTGTTAATTCTCTATAAACACGTTGCTATAAAATTCATGGACCTATAATATAAAGCAATCGTCTATTTATGCATTCTTTATATTCCCCAAAGTTCAACCGAAAACCGCATTTTTATGTACATCATTTTAACATCCTGCTTCTATTTTCCTCTCTCTCTCTTTCTTTCCATATATCCGTTGATTTTTAATATAACGCGTCATTCACACAGTAGCACTTCACTCTGCACAAATTGTTGAAGTATGTCGCAGTGTTTTTAATTTTATTATATCGCAGTGCAAATTCATGCCGCTACTAAAAATATCCTACGAACTTGAACATACAGGTCCGGCAGATTGTAAACAAACCGCACGATAATCGCGAAACAAATTGTCTTTCGCCTAAATCGTTTGCCGGTACCTAATCGGACCAAAATTCCAGGAATCCTCACCCCTAAATTTCGAGCTCGTCAGCTATCGGTATCAGTAATGAAGGACATCAGTCCTTCAGTGGTCGTAGTGTACGAATGCAATAGTGCTCGCTCTCCAAGTGTCTTCGAATCGTGTTATGCCGCCTCTATGCGAAGTTTACCCCATTCAAAATCACTATTTAAGCGTCCTATAACGATTCACTTTTCCACAAACGCGTAAAATCCTCTTGTGAAGTGCATTTACAGAATCTCGATAAGAGTCAAGCGCGGACATTTTGCATTTTTATTATGTGCGTGTGTGAAGCTGTACTCCTGACGATTATAAGTGATCTTTCATAACTAAATCTTCGTAAAATATCCACGCCTTGGTGTTCGAAGCGTGTTGCTTTATATTTCTTGCGTAAGTTCTTGTGTATTTTGACTTTCCGCGCACCTTTATCTACCATCCTTCGTTTGATATACGCGGTGAGTGTTTTTCGAAACTCCACGTACGATGATGCAGTTCATCATCTACCTTCGGCATATGTTCGTCCTTGTTGTTTGGATACGCACTCAAGTCGATAGTTCTCGTGTGTTTTGTGATAGTTGAGCGTATTTTGTAACTCCGCCGTGTAATCATTACGTTAAAGCCCAGTTGGTTTAGCAATACGATTGCACGCCTGTCCCAAGCCCGGAAGTAGGAGGAGGGCCGTCACCGGTGCCTTCTGCCTGATCACAGAAGTTTTGCGTTAACTTTCTGCACTCAACATCTCGGTGCTTCTGTTATCTTCGCAGATTTTATACAGTTCGCGAGTATAGATATTCTCGTAAAGTTTCTGATCTTGATTTTTTATTGAGCCAATTTTTAAGTATTATCCTTAAATAAATTTTAGTCTAGGCAATTTTTATTACATATTGTCAATGAGTCAATTTAATTCTTTTAATTTAAAGTGTATACTATCGTGCAGTAAATTTTGTTTTTGCAATTTAAATTAAAAGCAGCTTCATTAGTTCGCTTGACTTGAGATATTGCGATACTAAATTTTTTAGTTTAGGATTTTCAGCAAAGTGAAGAGGAGTACACGAA
This sequence comes from Ampulex compressa, assembly GCA_038496175.1. Taxonomy (NCBI): domain Eukaryota; kingdom Metazoa; phylum Arthropoda; class Insecta; order Hymenoptera; family Ampulicidae; genus Ampulex; species Ampulex compressa. The sequence goes on from JBCFXI010000946.1 coordinate 59,443, forward strand.
TTTTGGTTGCCCATATCCGTTTTATGCCTGAACTTTGGTACCAGAGAGAGAAGAGAGAAGAAGGAAGAAGGAAGAACAAAGCTAACATTAAATTTTTAGCGTAAACTATATATTAAACTGTAAATATGAACGCATGAGTAGATCTAGTTTAAGGTGTGCTATTCGATATTTCAAGCGTAAGCAGTGCAATTCTCTTTCACTTTCGGTTTCGAGTCGAAAGTGTCACTTTTTCCTTCCTCGCATCGCGATTTTCTCGGCTCATCTCTTTACTCATCCTTTTATCATTGCTTACGCATTTTAAAGCTGCATGAACGACCGAATGGATCGAATGCTTAGCGTATTCTTCTAAAATGGAATGAGTGGGTTTGGTCCAGCTAATTGCATTCGTATGATGGTGGTTTGGGAGGTGAGGTCTCTAGCCATGGCAACCTTCACGTGGTGAGAACTGGGCAATCGGTGTTCCTCGCGATCAAAGTGTATTCTCAAAATCGCGAGGAATAGCGAGCTAATAGCTGCAATACTTTGAAAAATTTACTTGCACATATTTGTTGTGTACGTGCATTGTATATAGAATTGAGAATTACTGAGCGATAAATTCAAAGTTTCTCTAAAGGCACGGTTATATCTTCTTAACCTTGGGTATCCAAATACAATCTGATTTCACCTTTCCGTATGTCGAATAACGTTAGAAAGAAGTCTCTTATCTTTAAAAATCACTTTCAATATTTAAGCACGAGTTATTTATACGAAATAAATTTCTTGCAAGTTTCTCAGAGGAAAATAAAAATATCTGCAGTTAACACACCTCTAATACCTACGGTCGAACTTTACCAAGCAATAAATTTAGAGTTCCTCCGAATAAATGACTCTTTTCTCTCAGCCTTCCATACCCGAATATTATTCAGTTCAAAGGAATCTAGGTAAAATCAAGTTTTGTTGGTGGTCAGATTTTAAATATGTTTTGGCCATGGCTCCTGTAGATTTTATTAGACCGTCTGCACATAATCTGCACATACATGTTAAATGGCAGAAAAATAAAAAAAGAAAATTCTACTAAATTTCACCATGTTTACAAAAAAGAATCATTTCTGACGATTTCTTTCTAATAGATGCAATTACATTTATATGTCTTTGAAGCAAAACTAAATATATTTCTCACGATTGCTTTCTTCAAACTATTATAATTTTAATTACCTGATTGATTTTTATCTATTTTGGATGACGCATTGCATGTCGTTACCGCGAAGACTAACAACTATTTCTCATAAACAGATTTCCAATGCTATAAACCAATATTTAACTGCAATTCCCACCGTGTCGATTTCGCTAATATCTAATTCCATTCTACACCGATAATGTCGCGCGCGACACGGAAACAGTAACGGAGTGACGTCGCCCCCTGAACATAGGCAGAATAATATATTTTTCTTTGATTGATTTTATTTGAGGTCTGCGCCAATATTTCACTGTAATTTTTTTATTGCGTTAGTAGCGCTGTCGTCTTATTCCATTCTGCACCGATAATGTCGCATGTGACACGAGTATGGTAAAAATGCAATGTATTTAGATCCTGTGATGAAATAATACATTGCATGTGAGTTCTGTTCTATATGCTCACCTTTGAAGAAAATAATGCAATGTATATTAAGTCTATTCCTTATGGCAGTTCGTGTTTGTAGCAATAGTGGTAAGGTTCAAAGAAGTGGCGCAGAAGGATACCGTGAAACTTGGATAGAGGTCTCGAGTTGCACGACGCCTTTGGTACTTTTGTCACAGCTTCGAATCTCGTCGTACACTATTTTTGAATACAGAAGAAATCAGTACTTCTTACGATATAGATAATGGAATTTCTTTTTTCTATATTATGAGGGTTTACCATGTCGGATATACAAGGTTGGCTCAAGACCTTTGGTCAGACGATTAATTGCTTTGGATGCAATGCATCAGGTACTTGGCATATATGAATGACATAGAAAATATCTACAGCAGTGTATATTTATTTAGAATTTTTCGTACTATATTAAATTTCATCGATAAATGTCTATATAATCATGCGTAAAATGCGATATAACAAGTCTTTAATACTTGTATAATATACTTAATGGTCTTATTCCTCTTGCTTGGTAAATTGTATTGTGACTGTAGCTGTGGTCATGACGAGCAGTACTCTTTTTCCCCGATAGGCAAAAAAGTAAGAGAACAATTTAAGTTCAAACTACGTTTCGGCTCTCATGCGAGCCCTCTTCAGGTATATTATATAAGCTAAATTATACAAACAGAAATACAATGGAAAAACCTTAATACTGAAGAAAGTTAAGTATATGTGTTAAAAAAAAATAATGGTGAACATAGATGTAAAATAATGTGGAATAGGCCAAGAAACTGAATTAAAGACACCAAGATGAATATTATACGGAATATTAATATTTATTCATAATTTGGAGAATATCTGCAGTGGGGTATCGTAGTTTAGAAATTCTCATGCTATATCAAGTGACCTTCCGACACCTTCGTTACATTATCTCGTTATAACCTGATACGTTTAACTGGCAATGATCTTTAGCTCTTGTAGATCGATGTTAATCTTTAAATTCCAGATCTAAGGAGCAAACTCTTGGCAATGGCCGCTGGTAAGTATTGTTTCACTATACATCGATAACCATGCATAGAGGAGGATGGAAGAAAGGGCTCTGGAGCCACGTCGTGCAATGGTGTCAGGTGAACGGCAATGTTTGTCGAAACTTTTGCACGACACGAGGGCCTCAGCATCGGCTGTTTGGTAAGCAAAACTCCGTGGTCACGTCAGACGCAACAATTCTCTTTCGCCTCGTCGATCCCCTGAAGCAGCGAACGAAGAGATTAATGAAGAAATAAATGCATGCATATTGCGAATATAGATACTCGATGCATTCTTTCAATTTAAACACAGGAATGTCCCCACCTTCAACGAGTGAATTTATTTTTCACTTTGATCACAAAATTTTTCTCTTTCCTATTTTTTGATCTTGCGAAATTATACTTGGTTTTTTAAGCATTCTAACAACTACATAAGTATATATAAGATTTTATAGAATTATACTCAGTTTTACAAGCGTTTTTATCAGTACAAGACTGAATTAGTAAATGAATAAGGCAGAAATGAATGAATATATTATGCACGTGCTATACAATGATTTTTATTATTATACGACTCTCCGACTATCTGAAATAAAGATCATTCGTACAAGTAATTTTATGAGGACTACTTTAATAAGAATTAATGCATGAATTATAAAGTATAAGTAATAAATGAATGAACAAATAAATTATGTATCTCAAATACAAAGATCTACTTAAATCAAAGTACCTCGATCTCTAGAACAAAAAAACATAGTAATAATTGGAATGTTAGAATACAGGAATATCAAGGTATCAAAATAAATGAATAATATAGGTTATACGTACAGCAATAATATTAGAAAGATAAAAAGGGAAAACAAGATAGAGTTTTCTCGGCAGGAACATAAAAGGTATCCTTTGGTACCCTTGACAGTAATCGATGTGGATATAAAGGGGTAGGTATTTTAATGATAACATGAAAATAAAGAGAAAAAAAGGACATACAAAAAGATAGAAGATGCTTTCACAAAAATATTCAAAATGCCTCCTCACCTGGCTGTCTAATAGAGTAAATCGAGATAATAAATGAACAGATAACAGTAATATACATTATCACACGGTTATAATACAGGAAATATAAAAAAGAAGAAAATAAGATAACAGAAGAAGACGGATAATCCTTGAGCAAAAACCTTAGTTGTTTTTTAACTAAAATATACACAGCAATGAAGAAACATCCATACGATTTGTGCTAATAATGCTATACATGACGAAAAAACAACAAGAAAGAGAGGGGCGGGTAGTTTTTGACAGACACATTGGAAATGCTTCTTTTTCCAAATAAGAGGATCAAGTATACGAAGAAGCACAGGTTTCAGGTATCTTAATACTAAAAAATTGAGCAAGAGGAAGAGGAAGAAGACGTGTCTTTTTACTGACTTTCCTATAGAATCAATTAGACGAATAACTGAGGAAACAGTATAACATATATCGTATAAGTATCGGCAAAATGAAGATGAGGAAGAGGCAAGAAGAAGAGGAAAAAGAAGAAGAACAAGGGAAAAAATGAGGAAGAGAAGGAAAAGAAGAAGGAATTCTTTGACAGGAACCTTGAAGGCACCCTTTTTTCCCCCGGCATCCGGTACAATAAATCGGTTTATCGTAAGATCTGCGTCGACGTGGCTGGAAGATACGGCGGTGGGTGGCTTCGTGCCGAACCACCGTCCTGCCGATGGTCATTTGCGGACTCGCCTTGCGAAGGGGGAGGACGAAATGTCTCCTGCGATCCCAGGGCGAGATACTGGGCACGCCAACCCCCGTCGAGGCATCGAGATTGTCTTCGAGGCTCCGCCAAAGAGCGTATTTTTACCTCGTAGAAAAATGGGACACGCACCCAAGGTGGGACAACCCCGTAAATAACCGCGTGTTTAACATCGTTATTCATACTATCAGGATTTATAAAACAAGCCGGGTGATAAGACAAGTCGAGTCTAGAATTTTTCCCGCTATATCGGCTCGCTTTAGCAACTTTTCATGCAATGTAGCATGTATGGATGATTTAGAAAATGTTTCTGTTTATGTATTTTTCCTGCTGCATCAGATCACCTGAGTAAATTTTTATGCAACTGTATATCCTTGTATATGCGACATAAGCGGGGGACGATAGTTTGGTCTAAATGTAAAAATGATGTTTGTCGGTCGTTCAGAAAATATTTGCAGTACTTTGTTTACAATTTATCTTGCACTACTGGGACTCTTCAGGAATGCTACGTTGTTCGAAGTCACTATATATTCAGTTCAAAGCTCGTTTGACGTAGTATTGAAATTCGAAGTACCATACATTCGGTTTCTCTTTTTTTTCCAAAAAATTGATAAAGTAGAAAATTAAATCTCTTTTACAAGAAATTAAACAATAATTTCTCGGAGAACATAGGGTACTTTTAGTACACAAAGTATCTTCGAGTATCAAAAAAACATTCATACTTATGATATAATCATGATGGATTTAATATAAGTCTGTAGTATTAATTTGTACATATAATATAATGAGTAAGGCAATAGACTTTTTTTTCTTAGTTTTCGAGGGTAATCATTCTGTTCTATTAATTATATTTGAAGAGTACTTTCGGGGGAAGACACGCCTGTGACAACACTTTACAGAACTCATCGTATTCAATTACTGCAGATAATTGCAGGTCATCGAACCGCGTTGTGGAGTGTCGTCCTGGCCGTAATTACCACGGCAAACAGGGGTAAAACGATTGTTACTCACCTCCTAGTATTCGTAATCGACATCGTTATAGGATGTACCCTCGAATTACCCCGACTGTCCACATTCATTCCATAATTTATATTGGATCAAAAAAGCATTTGCACGTTCAGTTTTTGTCGACAGTTCATTGGAATAATTCCGTTATTCCTCGTTATTATTGCGACCCAAGCATCGATTATCATTCGATCATTTATGGGGACAGTCTCTCAGATTAATTTCTAATTAGTTTTTGTTTCGAAAAGAAGGTCGGTCTTTCTTCGCATAGAGTAAGCAACAGTGGTTGGTAATTATTAGAAGTATAGATTAATGTAGCGTTTTTGCTTTGAATCGATTAAAATTCGTTTTTAAAATTCAATATTTTCTTACGTTCTTTGAGTATTTACAAAATTATATCAATTAAAGTGTAATATATTTTATTGTTAGCAGTGGTAGAAACTTAATTAAAACGAATGGAATTTACCTTTTGATAGTTACATACAAATTGTTAATTTTTCTTTCGTCCCATCGTCCATTATCAACGACTTTTTACTTATATTAAATATTTATATTTAATATATTCTTTATGTTAGTTTATCGAAATTTCTTCTTTGTCCCCCCCTTTTTTAACATTCATAACCCATGCTCACTTTAGAATAGTTCAATTCACGTGCTTTCTCACAAATCTTGTAAATTAAAAATGTATTTTTTGATTCCTTTGAAGTAAGGTCAAAGGTTTTAAATTCAAAGGACACGCTATAGAGAAGGAAACACGTGTATTATAAATAAACATCCAGTGTTGCCCTTTTGCATTTGAAAACATTATTTGCTCAAAGCACTGAAGATCAGAAATTTGCATATTTCATATTAGGATAAGAACAGATAAACATGGAAAAATGGAAATATCGAATGACATCGAAAAATTGAAAATTGCTTCATTTCGGAATAATTACATACGAGCTTAAAAACATTTATATTTATATTTGACAAAACATGCGTATTAAAACAGACGTTTTAAGTACAAAGGGTTGATAATACAATATCTCGAGGTATTAACTCCCTTATTTCACGATTTTCAATATGTTTCTCTATCACTAACATTATCAACCTTCTCATCTTTCTAACGCGACAAATAATATACATTTTAAATATCTCGTTCATTTCAATAAAACTACCGTATACATATCTACGTAGTTGTATTGTATATTTACAACTATAAGAAACGAAGAGTTGATCCTTTTCATCAAGATTCATTTACAGACGACCATAACCGCAATAAAAAATATGTAAATCTCGCAGACGAGCAGTCTACGCAGGAACATGTGCTGTCTGCTAAAACAAGTAATTATTACGCAATATAAACATATATATACCCCTCCACACGGATTCCTGTATTTATTTTTATATCCTAAATCCTCGGACTCATCATTTCAGTGGAAAAGTTTAATCCATCGACGTTCCTTCTCTCCGCCCTTCCTTTAACGTATATACAGTAAACCCAGATATGTACGCCAGGTAGTTCCAGTGTTAATAATGCGAAATCTCGAGGTGCATGAGTAGGAGTTGAGGATATCGACTCGAGGATCTCGGTGGCATGTCCAGGAGGTGCGTTACCGTGCCTCACCGTGGGCTACGGTACTCAGGCGAGCACCGAAGGCACTCACGTCGTGCGAGGGCACGGCTTATCATGCCTCTCTACACGTTCTTCCTGCTCTTTATGCGGCTACGTGCCGTTCGACCGCCTTTCTCGATTCCTCGAACCGTGTCTCAACGATACCCTTCTCCCCTGGTGCAGCGCAATCGATTGTACAAGCGCCTTCAAGGATGATAATCAGGCATAACCCCAATTATACGATTCCTCCGATATCTCTGCTTTGACTAGGAATCTTTTTTTATCGACTGCTTAAATCCCGATGGATGTCGATTAAATGCTGATAGAAGTGAAAGCTTGGCAGAGATGTGTGGTTTAACACTAAACCAAGCAGAGCGATCAAAATGACCGATGACTCGTTTCTTAGAGAAATCGCTGTACTTCGTAAGCGGGCATTTTTTGAAATTTTCCATGATTATACCGCGAAGTGCGAATCATTCTATCGATCAATCGACATTTCCTCTTAATGGCAATTTATTTTAAGAATATATGTGATATACATAAGTATGTACAGAAAGTGACTGGTAGGTTTAGTGTTGATCAGAGAATTCTTTGGATTTTTCAATTAATCTCAATGCAGTAAGATTCCATAGAAATAGATACTCAATAGAGATGCCTGGTTTGATAATGTGTCTTTAGTTGAAAAATTCATGAACTCATAACAGAGTTAGGGAGATGTGCTGACAGAAGTAGCGATTTGCAAGAGACCTTTGCATTGATTAGAGGCCCTCTAGATTTCAATGGATTAATACTCATCGTGGTCTCTAATATTTCAATATGTATTTTTTTACGATCTTTTAGATCGATGCTCAGAATAAATTTATCCAATCTTCTAAGAGCGAATAAAATGTATTCTATTATAAAGCTTATAATCAGAAAATTGAAGATTCTTAGAAATCGTAATAACAATCACTTTTGCATAATACTTTTATTTAAATATACAAAGATAAATATATATATATATATAAGTAATTTAAATAAATATATTATGTTAACGACTACAAAGCGAAAAGTGATCTATTAGCCTGCCGAATGTCGCAATAAGCCTGCCGCGCTGCCACTGAGGCACGGCACTGTCTATAGAATGTATCGTATTGTCCCAAATGGTTTCATTCACTTTATAAGGAAATAATAGATACACAACATGCTCTGTTTTACATCATTTTATCGAATTATGTATACAGCTGCAGGACGACTTAAGATAATGACTACAATACTTGACAGATCAGATTTCATGTTTGTATAAACATTGCCAGATAAAGCATCTGCGTACAGATAGCGAAAGATACTTTTGCGACAATCTAATATGTATGCGCAGTGGCGCATTGCGCATGATACTCACAGGATTTAAGACCGCCAAATTCTAAATAGGTGACCAATATTCGCCAGTCGAAAAACAATCAAAATACCACTGTCGTAGTGTGGGGATCGGCAAAAAGCGGCTGGTGAGCCGCATGCGACTATTTGGCCGCTCGAATGTGGCTCTATTACGAATAATGACTATGTGCCATATAATATTATAACAAAAGTACTTTTTATCAATAAACAGGATTATTGTTAATCGTGACAAGTATCTAATTTTTTTTTATTCACTGCTTAAAGTCGAAAAGCCGATTACACGGGGTTGATACATTGGGTACGCTTTTCCATTATCATTGATAATAACGCAATATTTAAAAATCTATGAGTACACTTTTTCATTATTATTGATAATAACGCAATATTTAAAAAACTATGAACTTCTTTCATAAAACTTGTGGTTCCTGTATTACAAGTTCATTATTCAAAATTCATATAGAATATTTAAAAAAACAATGTGTAATACAAGAACTCTGTCACTTTGTTGCGTGACTCTGTAGAGAAGAAACGACGCAAGGACCTCCACAGGAATCATCTTTTGAAACGTTATGAGTTTACAAAATTCACATTATAATTGAGGAAAAAGGCAATCCAATACCTGGAGCGAGTCCAATCCTATCCATCATATATTATTAATTCCTAGTTCTTTTACAACAAATTTCATGTAAATTTGGCTCTCAAAAAAATAATACATTGTTCTATCGCTGCCATTTGACTCTTTCGACTAGTGAGTTTGCCCATCACTGTCCTGGTGAGTCGTCACGTTGTCCTTGTCACAATCGTTGTCGTAGCATATCGTAAAAGTGTGGTCGACGAAGCTATTCGTTAAGGGAGTGTCGAAACGTCGATCGCAAATTTTCAAGCGAATCCACGCAACGTCTCGGATGAAGGTACATATGCGGGGTTCGTTTTTTGCTTAATGTTTGCAACGATATACGAATATTTACCAATGACACTCAGCTTCTAATCCTTTCTCACCTCGATATTTCCAATCCAACCAGGCCTCGTAATATATTCCTCCATTTTAATATTGGCGCTTTATCTCGAAGTCGCGTTCACCGTGAATGTTCAGTAATAACGTCGGTCACAGGGCGGTTCAGTAATTCATGGTTGAACAGCAGCGGAGGGATCGAGGAAAGAAGGCAGCTTGGTCGGTTGTGCACCCCCGTTTTAGGGGGTGGAAACCGTCTGCTTTTGCGTAAGCGAGTCCGGGACAGGCTCAAGATACGCGGAGGAGGATGGTGCGTCTGGTTTGAGAATCGATAGAGCTCTCCCGCGAGACACGAATTCCCGGATTCCACCTCGCCACCCCTAAAAACCGCCCCTCCGCCAGATGAGAGGCCTGGAAAGAGAAGGATCGGGGGCTCAGAGGGCCGAGGCACAATGCCACGAGTCGCAGAATCGAGTAATGAAACCGGATGGTAGACGATTCACCCTGCAAGCGAATTTTAACCCTCCGCGACCCACGCTGACTTTGAAGTAACGTTCCTCTTTTCTGTTTCTCCCTAAGTCAGTAAGGAAAGACGAATAAACCCGAAGATGGTTAAGCTTGAAACGCATTTGGGAGTGGAAAAACGAAGTATGTATTTGTCCCGAGCAGAAATATCATCCATAATTTGTAACATTATTTTCAAAGCTTATCGTTTTTTCGTCTTACTGTTTAAACGATTATTTCTCTATAATCTATAAATCGATATAAAATCGTTTAAAACTCTACAATCCACGGTGAAACTAAAGCAATATTTCTTTCATCTTCTTCCTTCCAGATTCGTGGATTATTGCAGCGTAAAAAACCATTTGTAGAATAATTCGTATGTGTTTATATTCATATAAGCTATATTTATAACCTATGATATATTACAAAATTAGGTCGTAATAAATAATGACGTTGCGGTTGATTTGCGTTTTGTTTCGTTTATCGTTTAGAATTATCGGGAATCGATGGAAAGCTCATCATTATTTTAAGTTGCCATTGATATTGATCGAAAGTGGAAAAAGAGTCTATGTTGATTCCCGAACAGCAAACGTAGTTAGTAATACTCCACGGGGGGATTTATTTTGCTGTATTGTTTCAGTTGTTTTTCCAAACAAGACATACGATTTGTTACGTTTACACCGATCGTTTTAAAATAATATTGTTTTCTCCATTTGGCAAACAAGTTTCGTGTTACACAGTGTGCATATGAATATAGACACATACAGATATATGTGTATATATATATATATATATATATATATATATATATATGCACCCCTTGGATGCACCCTCTGCACTCTTGCAAAGGTGCTGCTGGCAATATCTTGCCGATAAATCCATCGTGAAGTTGATCAGTCGACAATTCGAAGGCTGCTCACGTATTTCGGTGACAATTTTCCCCAGGCTGACCAGGAAAGAACGCCATCTTGATTCTTTATTGTTTCAATAAGCACGGGTCCAGCCTTATTAGCGAAATAAACCTCCCTTAACGGTTCCACCTAGAGGAGGAGGGGCAAAACTTGGTCGTGGATCGAGAAACTTCTTCCTTTTCCATTATTTTTTCCCAGGAAAGAAAGACACTCTATCCTCCTTCTCTACATTTCTTTCTTCCCAAGCAAGAAAAGTTCTTCCAAAAGCGAGATTCACCCCTTTTCATTCCGATTCAAAAGGAATTTAAAGTTATTTTCTCAGGCGCTGTAATTATTATATATCTCACCTTTGCAGCTTTTTCAATTGATTCGATTTTACAAGCGCTTATTCGTCTAGATTCTGTATTTTACACATACTTTCTACGTGGACTAATTATTTTTTTCTGAATTTTTTCTGTAGAAAATAATTCTTCCTAAAATGATCACTCAAGCAGTAGTTCTTCCCATTGAATGATTTTGTTTTCGTGCAATAAATCTTTGCACATAAAATTGATCTTGTTGTGCGTACTCGGCTATTCTTGGTTTGCATCATAGCGGATCCAAAATCCACTTTGTGCGACAGAACACGACCGGCCATCTTGCCGGATCGTTTCTTATCTTTTACGAGCACCGACACTGCCGTGGAACAATCGAACGTCGCCCGGGTTTATTTTCGGAGGCCTTAATTTAATTCCTCCGCCGGCGGAGGAGGAGGAGGAAATGGAAGGAGTGACCGTTAAGAACCTTTTGTTCCTCGCCGCTTTAGATGTTCTCTTTCTTCTCCCACCTTCGAGTTTCACCTGTGAAGGATATTAGATCAGGGGAGGAGTATAGATAAGACATCTTCGAAAGCAGAGGTTAGATGTAATGAAAAAAAAGAAGATACATGCAGGGCAAGATCAATTGTTTTTATCTCGATTAACGTCGATTTACGTCGATCTACGATAAAGAGAAATGACGAATGGCAAGAATAAAATAGGAAAGGAAATGTTGGCTCGCAGATGTAATTATTACTTTTAAACACGAAGATCAAGATTAACGTCTTTACAAAACTCGAGAAGAAAGAATGTTCTAGGAGATACCAACGATTCTACAAAAGTAAGTATTACCAAAGGCAAGGAATACAAATAAAAGTATGAAAATATACCCAAACTCTAGATAAACTACAAGCAGGATTTTTGACCATTATAAAGAAGATCGCAGGTTAGCACGAATAAAATCAGTACCCGAAGAAGCACGTAGAAGAGAAGGACAACTTCTAAATAAACAAGAAACAAACGAATCCTTGCATAATAATTACAAAGATCAGAATCAGGACACTCAAGATCTCGAAACGCAAATCATCGAAAGGCAAAAAATACAAAGACACTCTTTCAAAAAAGCCCGAGTACAAAAATACCGATTTCCCAACAAAATACGAATGTATAACACGATAATACTACCAATACAATAGATCACTTATACTCCCAGCAGTAACATCTCAAACAACAACGTCAATGCTGAATCAATACCATCGATATTCGCTGGATGACAAAAAAAAACCTCCACATTAACGATAAAACATCTCGCACCGCGATCAACATTCAAGATCAGTCCTTGTTTCTCCCGATCGCAAAAAAAGAAAGAGGATCAGAGGAGAAGATAAAATAACCGTTTGAAAGGGTGCGAGAATGGCAGGGACAGTCGGTCGAGGAGGATACCTCGAGGTCGAGGAATCGATATCCATCCGGAGGCATCGTTCCCATCGTTACACCGGCAGGTGTGGGCGAGGGGGGTGGGTTTGCCAGAAGTCAGTGACACCTCTCGCATCGTCGGTGGCGGCTGCGGTTTCTGGTAGCCATGGTAACCACCCCCCGGGCCCGGCTTACCCCCCGGGAGCCACCGGCGCCCTCCTGGACCGACGTTGAGCCCTCCTCCGCCTCCCTCGATCGCCGTGCTCCTCGGTCTCATCGTCGACCGGCCCTCGACCGTAGGAAGTGGGGGAGGAGAGCCAGCAGGTAGGAGGGAGGAGAAATGTCACTCCGTGGTTGGCGAAAGAAGGAGCGGAAAACGTGAAGGGGAAAGGAGAAGATAGGAGAAGGATACGAGGAGATAGGAAAGGGGGGTGAGAGGGAGTCCTGGGACGAAATATCATTCTCTGGTTGGCGGAAGAGGCCGGGTGAGTGAGTGTTGGTGAGGGCGGGGGAGGGAGGGGGGGGGGGTGAAAAGGAAAGTATAAGGTAGGAGGAGGTTAAAAGGAGGGAAAAGGAAAGTTCGACGAGGCTATATCGCTTTCTGGCCGGTGGAAGAGAGGGAGAGAGAGGTGTAGCGCGAGGAAAGGAGATGATAGGGGATGAATAAGGGAGGAGAGGAAGGGGCGATCTTTGGGGAAAGAATGATTTTGTGGTTGGTAGAAGAGATGGAGACAGTGCGAGGACGGGAGGGGAGAATGAGAGGGGGATGAAAGGAGGAGATAGATGAGAAAAGGGGATTTTGGAATATTGGATATATCCATCGCTTGCTGTTTAGTATAAGAGATCAAATGGCGCTTTTTGGTTGCTCTGAGTGACGAAAGAGAAGTGAAGAGTGCAAGAGAAGATGGAAGGATACGGTAGAGAAATGGAAGAAAACTGATGCAGGAAGAGAAAATTGATAACAGTTAAGAAGGCAGGCTCAACTAAAAATTAAGGAGACTGATAAATAATAACAAAGGATACTCTTTATCGCTATCTACAATATTCACAGACATCCGAAGAAAGAGGAAAATATTCGAAGCGGGAAGAACACATAAACTCATCGTGAAATAAAGTAAACCATCCATTCAACCTTCACTTTTTCGATCTTATTTTGCGTTCAATGAAAAGAATGAGAAGAGGCGAGACACGAGATTTTTAAGAGAGAAATCGTCGTACCTATTCTCAGCGGCGTGATGAACGAAAGGTAGGAGAGAAAGGGCGACTGTTGCCAAGCAGGTCTGAACCTCCTGGAAGTTGCAAAGCCAGTGTATGAATAGATGCAGCGCTCCCTCTCTTTCTCTCTTCACTTCTTTCTTTCTTTCTTTCTTTCCTCTGGTTATAACCGCGATGTACGACAGGATGTATGACTAACAGGTCTCAAGCTATTCTCGGAGACGAGGATGTCGAGACGAGTTTTCTCGGAGGCCATTTTCTCCTCTAAATTACTCGAGGTACTCTCTTCGTGGAATGTTTCGCATTTTAAAAAGGGGACACAAAGGTGCGCATGAGTTCGCTTATCGAAGGAAAGCAGGATGGTTTCGAGAGCTTTCTTTGGTCCTTTGTTTTATTATAAGGTGTAGCATGTGTTTAGGAATTTGTCAAAAACGTATCTATCTTAGTTTATCGATGCACGAAAAGAAATATTTTTTAAGGTCTATAATCATTTGAATGATCTTTATTTGTCTCTTAGACAATTTATTGGATTGTCTTATAATACATTAAAATTGATCTATCAAAATATCAAGAGTATATTCTTAATCTTGTCCAAGGATAAATTAAGTAGATTCAATAAGCAATTTGGATAACTGATTATATTTTTCTGCAGAATTCCAAAATTAATTTATATAACTATCATGAGTGACAAGACTAATGATCAAGTTCCAAGCCATAGTTTAATCAAAACAAGAGCGACTTCAATATGTATCATCGACATTAACCAAGAATCTTCTAAGTAAATTTAAAGTGTACTTCAAAATGATTTTATCAAAGCATAAAAGAAAGCAAGGTAACCCATCAAGCTCTATATATAAACACGAATCAAAGATTACCTTTTTTTGTTTTTCCTCATTCTTAGATTCGCGGAGGGAGACTCCAACGATGTAGCAGTATTCTCCATTTCGTTCTGCTGCCACTTCTTGCCTTGGATGCTCGTAGAATCGTGGAGCGGTGGCGCAAACGCGAGGATGAGCAGAGATGCCTCGATTCTGGTCCAATCGCCAAAGCAGGATGCTCCCCTCGGTCCAATCGGGATGGCTCTACACCCCGAAGAGAGGCTCTTCCTCCCTCTCTCCCGACTCTCTAGTCGTGGTTTCATCGCTCCTGGGCTACGGATGAACGAGGGAGGCATCGCCACGAGTGGGAAGATCGGCGACCAATGGGGAGACCCTGCCACGGAGATAACGATGGGATGATGGGCCACTGGCAATGGTGGAACTCGACGAGTGGGAGAAGATAGCTAACTTGACATCGCTCCAATCCGAGCTCGAAGCCTCCTTCCGCACCTTGGACCCTTATTTCCACACCTGCGAACATTGGGATCCCTGAAGAAGGATATTCGATTATGAAGAAATACTTTTTTCTTTTCTCGTACCTTCGTTTCCACTTCCGTAAACAATGGAATCTTTGAGGAAGAGTACTCGAAGGCATTTTTTTTTCAGCTTTTAATCCTGCTAAGAGAAACGATGGGATTTATAAGAAGCCGTGTTTGCAGATGAAAAGATGTTTCTTTCTTCTCTTCGCTATTGTTACTGATATTAGAAACGATTGGAATTCGAAGAAGTTGTATTTGAAGATGAAGGAATATTTTCTCAAGTTAGGAAACTTGGAACTTTACTTCGGCTATGAACCATCCTCGATTATTTTCATGCATCAATCAATCCCTTTTTCCAGGAATATCACTTTAAATATCTTTCCCTCAATATTCTCTTCTCTCCCTTATAAATGGCGATTTATTCGTGAATCCTTGAACGACTCGCGAAATAGAGATTTCGAATCGCTTTTCCTTCCTCCCAGACTCCCTTGATCGATGCAATTTATCTCGTTTCATCCCGCAAGAATAAAGTAAGCTCTAGAGGATGATCGCATTTCGTCGATGTATTCCTTCCTATCGGCTTACAAGCAACGATCTATAAAACCCCGAAAGAGTCGCAAAACAAAAACCCAGACTCCGTTAATCCGCAAACATTTTTTCTCGTCGTCTCATCCAGAAGAAAAAGGGGTGAGCCCAGGAAGGTCGCGTAGGAGGGTGGTTGCATTTGGTCGATGCGTTCTCGCAGCCAGCGGAGAAGAGAGTTCTCTCTTCCCTCCTTTTCGCCCCCTGTGCCAGGCTACAGGGAGGCAGGGTGGCATCGAGGATGAGGTGGCCCGGAGGAGGAGGTGCGCGCGGCTCCTCGGAGGAGGATCAATAGAGACAGGGAGACGAGACCTCTTTTCCACCCCTCCGGCCTCACCCTCGACCCCTCCTCCAACGCAATGACGACCCAGCATCCTTTCCCTCTTTCTCCCTCTCTCTCTCTTCACGATCTCCCCCTTCCGTCTGCTCGTTTCTCCTTTCGGTTTCTCTCTCTCTCTCTACGTTCCTTTCTCTTTCTAATCCTCGCCTGTTTTTATCTGTCTCCCCTTTATCCCTCTCTACGTATTTCTTCATCTTATTTTAATCCTTCTCCGCCTACCTTCGTCCCTCTTCGTATCTTTTTGGATCGGTATCTTTGAATCTGAATTCTTTCTGTGTTAGTAGTTAATAATTCTTTTGACTCTTCTTCCGTATATTTTCCTTTCTATCTCCATGGTTGCTTTATAACTGTTTTTAGCTGTGGGTTGTTTTTATCTGTGTGTTCATCGATGGTGTTATCATTTTTATTATTTTACTTTGACAGTTATTTAACCTTTTTATAGGTACGCTCTTAGTCGTTCTTTCATTATATTTCCGTTCATTGCTTGTTGTTTTTATCTATTTTTATTTATCCTTTTCTACGTACTTCTTCATCTTGTTTTAATCGTTCTTTACCTACCTAAGTTCCTGTTTGTATTTTTTTGAATCTTCAGTATTCGCTCGTCTTCTTTAACCAGAATTCTTTCTCTGTTCGTAGTTGATAAGTGTTTTAAATCTTCTTCTGTCTATTTTGCTCTCTAGCTCCAGCTTTATATCTGTCTTTAACTACGGGTTATTTCTATTTGTACGTTGATCGATGGTGTATCATCATTTTTTACATTTTTCTTTGACAGGATGATTTAATATTGCTATATATAAATTCTTTGTTCCTTTTTTATCTATATCTATGTTCTTTGCTAATCTATTTTTTTTATCTACTCCGTTTTCATTTTCATCTCTGGTGTGACACTTTTTCTCGTCTTTCTATACGACCAACTTTTCTGTTTTTCTTTTTATCGCTCTTTCCAGCGTCTGTCTACCACTGTTTCTTACATTGAACGCTCTCAGTAGTCTTTTCCATTCTTTTCTCTCGATTGGCAGTGCCGACAGGAGCGAGGGAACGGAGGGAGATACCAGAAGATGGTGGATGACCACCATCCCTCGTGAAATACCACCCCTCCTTGCCCACGGATACTGACTGAAGCGACTGCAAAGCGGCGGAGTAGAGATACAGGCATCTGATTC
>JBCFXI010000946.1:76610-90465 GCA_038496175.1 Ampulex compressa
ACCAGCAATTATTCATTTCAAAAAGTGAATTAAACATGTAAACTTCGACGCTTAGTTCAAAATTAATAAAAGGTAAAACATCGCGCAGAAAATTAAAGACGTCACTCGAAAACAAGAGAAGACTGTCGATAGACCGTTTGGTCACTCCATTATTCATCCAGAATCATTTCTTGATATTTCATTCCGAATTATTTTTTTGACAATATTGACGTAAGGCAAAATATTATGTATAACATTCAAGAAAAACAGCCGATTACCATACATCGGGTTTTGCCATTGACGCGCGAAAGTATGAAATTTGCATACAGCCGTTAAATGCAAAACGTTAAATATTAAACTTTACTTTATATCAATTAAAGTAAGAAATAATTAACGACCGATAGTAATGTGTTATACTAGTGCATAAACCCTATTGCGCTCGCATGTGGAAATAACCAAAATGAGTGTGCTCGATCGCTAAATAAAAAAACTGAAAAAAAATATCATATATATCCTCACCTCCTTGCTCGTGACAGGTTTAAGACAATCATGAATTTTAATGGTCTTATCGAGCATTTCAATTCTCACACTCAATAATTCTACATTCTCCATCTGGTTTGTCGAACTTAGAATTTCTCTGTCGACAGAACGACGTTGTGTGTGTGTGTGTGAGAAAATGAATAATTTAGGCCACTAATGCGTGGCTCGAACATAATGAAGGTTTATTAAATTAAAGAATTAAATGAAATTCCAGACAAGAAATGTAAAGTGGTGAATTAAGTCATACATGGAAAAAAGGTGTGGAAAATATTGGACACTGTGGCAACTGGATTAAGTGTGAGAATCACGTTGCTCGATAAGACCACTAAAATTCATGATTCGAAGAAGAAACGTTAAACGAGTACGAATCCAGTATGCATTACGAACCAGCATAACGCTTTTTTCTCACCAATGATAGGCTGTTCCATTCTTCGTTTTGTTTAAAACCCTAGGATTGCTGTATAGTAAAATGCTGACTGTCGTGGTTGAGGGGGTGGAAAAAGGGTGGAGAACTCGGAGGGCGGTTTAATGTCGCGCGATGAGACGCCTGGCGGCATCATCGAGGAGAGGAGAGCGGAAAGAAAGGAGAGAGAAATGGCAGGCAGGCATCGCTCTAATTCTAAAGAGCACTTTCCTCCCCGGCCGCCACCCACTTTTTTTCCCAGCAAAAAGGGGGAGGAGGACAAGACGAAAATGAAAAACGCCTTTTCTTCGTCCTCCCCTACTCTTCCCTTTCTCCATCGTCTTCCGTTTGCCTCCTTCTTCTTTCATCCCTCCAATGAGGGGGGTGAGATATATTTCACGAGACTCCACGGTACTTTTGTGCGGTGAGAAAGTCTGGAGCTTCTTCTTTACTTTATATCTGTAAATATAATTTATTTAGTGCATCAAGTTTATGTAACTGTGTCATATGTTGTTTTCTTTCTTAAGTGTATTCGCGTACCGCGTGTATTTAGGTATTGTATTCTGCTTTAGGTACATTAGATTATGAAATAGAACATCCGTGAATTATTGCTTCTCATTCGTTTATCTATTCTCAAGGATTATTTGAATTACTTTAGACAATTTCTCGAAGACAAATCGCTGTTTCTATTCAAGATACCCAATCGAGTATTCACGCATTGATAATATCTTCTACCCAGAATACACGATGCTTTGGAGGATAAGACGGCTATTATAAAGAAATTACAAGCAGTACCGACTTACAATAAGAACACGGTACGAAGTCAAAATCAACCAACGACAAGCATCCGGGGAGTAGATTAAGCGCAATCGATTTTCCACAGGAGCAAAGCTTCGTATCTCAATAGGATAATAAACGAGACAAAGGGCGTAGAGATGAATGGGTATCCAAGATTGAATGCCCCCCTTAATTTCTAATACACGCATCAAATGACGGGAGGATAATCGATAAGATAAACGAATTCCAATTAAAATCAATTTACGACAGGAAGGAGGCGAGAAACCAAAATCAACTCACGACAGGCTTCCAGGAAGTAGACAAAACCGAATCGATGTACTACAAGAGCAAAGCCTCGTATCTCGAAGGAATAATACACGAAGCGAGGAAGGGTAGAGGGAGCGCGGAAGGGGTAGTGATTAAAGGCTGGCTCCTCCTGAGGGAAGGAGGATCGAGGCTCATCGAGGGTTCGAGAGAGAAAGAGAGAGAGAGAGAGGGAGAGGCTCATCGCTGGGAGGAGAAAGAGAGAGGGAGAAGGGGGCCGTGGCTGTGATTAATTTGAATCAGCAAATGCCTTGGAGGGTTTACACCGAGCGAACCGAAGGCAGTGGTAATATGCGAGGGAGGTAACATCCCCACGAAAAAGCCACGAAACAACCCTCGACCGGGAGGGGAGAGGGGGTGATGCGTGGTGGGGGAGAAGCCTTAAATCACTTTCCACCACAACCTATTCCAGATTCGATTACGAGACGGCATTATTCGGCGCTTCCCTTTTGCCACGCGAAAACCACCCTTTGCAAAGGAAGTACGGGGACTTGTACTTCCGGTGGTGGATCGGAGAGGAGGACCCGAATGGAAATGATGGAAGTTTAGAGGTTAAATTTTGAAGTGGGTATGATTACCAAACAACGTCGCTACTTAATTGAAATGGAAAGCTGATATCGTTACTTCGAATGAAACTTAATTGTACATTAAATATTATATCTTTATGGGAGAAGAGGTAATTTTTTTAGACAAAGATCGACACAAGTCTTATCTTAATTTAAACAAGCAAAATTGGCAAACAACGTCGTAACTTAATGAAAATATAAGACTGATTTTAGGACGTCCGGTGGAACTTAATTATATATTAAAAATGATATCTTTACGGGAGAAGAGGTAATTTTTTTAGATAAAGATCGATTCGAGTATTATCTTAATCTATACAAGCAAGACTTCTTTCATAGAAGATCTTTAACACGGTTAATGAAATACGATACTACCCTTGAGAAACTTGAGTGCCTGTCCAAGAAAAGGTTAATCTTCTCGATTAAAATTCACACGAGTATCTATCATTTGAATCTAACCTAGAAAAAGCCCCTTCATCTCAAATATTATATTTGATACAGAGCTTGAAAAACAAAAAAGCACAAATATCTTCATGAAAAATTACGTATATTCTGAAGCAAAACTAATACGACCATCGTCCTAATCAGATCCAGCAACAAAACTTTGCTGCAAGACATTTTATCCAAACACTATACAGAATTGTACCAGTCGAAAAGTGGCGAAACTCGGGGCTAAAATTCCTGTAGACGATCAAGAAAGGGATCGTGGATAAAATGAAGGCGGATTGATTTCCACTTGGCGCAGGAGGAAAGGAGAGAAAGTGTAACTTGTTGGACACCGCGTATGCAGAGACGGAGGCTGGCTCGGATGGAATTACGAGCGAAGCGGATACGGGATCGGTGGACGATCTTTTTACGATCGGCTGTTCGGCACGGGCAAGAGGCACATGATAATGACTCCAGCCGGAAAGATTGGATTTTATTTTGAAAACACGACCGGTGAAATCCGAGGCGAGCTCCTTTATTCTCCCCCGGGCCTCTGACACCCTTCGTGGAACAACGGGGCCCTTTGTTCGATTTATCGTCCGCGAGGAGAACGATCGTCGTCCAGGAAATCGATTTTCATCACGAGCACATCGAGAGGAGACCGACAGAAGTCATCAATTTTGATTCTGTCAATCTCGCTGGAATGCCTGCAGTCATTCGTTTATTTTGCATAACCTAGGGTATTTTGAAAACTTAACTCTCTTAGACAAGGTCTGATTGTTGCTCGTTAATCGCTTTTCATTCCGCTAATCTGAAAGAAAGCAACGCGGTTTTTCTTTGGCTCTCAAGGCGCCAGGGTGCTTTCGATAAATGACTTCACGATCGAATGCCTGCTCGGATTTTTCTCTTTCTGCGGATTTGGAGAGGATCAAAAAAGCTTACCCTTTTATTTTCAGGAATACGTTTCTCTTTTTTAGCGCACCTTCGTGAAATAAAGATACTCGTGCTATGTTCAAGGGGCCAAAGAATGTGATATAATCGTGATTATTATGACAGGAGAATTAAAACCGGTGCATCGGAAATTCAAGGGAGGTGGAAAAATCTGCTGGCGGAAATTTGTGGAGATTTGCCGGTACGAGGAGAAAAATAATTGGGAACATATTAACGGTGACGAGCGTTGCCCGCGTTAAACTGGAACGTTGGAGTAAACTTTTTGACACGAGGCCCTTTTTTCCCCCTGAGAGCTTTTGCAGGGCAGGAGAAGGCGGGTTTATGCCCCGATTAATTTAATCGAGGCTTCGACGGATCTCTGTTAAATATTCCCGTGAAAATCGACGATCCGTGATGTTTGTACCTTGATTTCATATAGTCGCACATTTCCAACAAACCGCGTATTTCGCCTGCTTTATTAGCATACGAAAGATATTCGCGGCACTGTATATATGCATTATATCTATTAATTCAAATATAGCGTCAGTCGTGTCAGAAAAGCAACGCGGTTTCTCGAATTTAAAAGCATAATTTTTATTGTAAGTGACGTTATTTCTCTCTCTCTCTCTCTCTCTCTCTCTCTCTCTCTCTCTCTCTCTCTCTCTCTCTCTCTCTCTACAAGTTGGTTTACTTTCGCACGATTACTTGATTTTCCTGAGTTTAGAGACAAGAATTCTAAATTTCCAGGAGCGTAGACATAAAAATCTTCGATTTCTACGATCACAAGAAGGCCAATTTTCATTTTTCAGGCGTGCAAGTATGATAGCTTTCATATGTCAGGTGTAGAAATGAGAATTCTTGATTCTTTGCAAGATTTAGAACGAAGATTTCCCATTAGCACGATCATATAGATACCAATTCTCATTTTCTACGAGGAAGAGTATGTAAAAATTATCTCTATCCGTATATTATACATATATACCAACAAGCAAGAAGACTGTCAGCAGTAACATGTCGGGAAAAAGCGCATCTTTCAACGGTTCAAAAATAACAATTACCATGTTTTTAGAACAGTACATATAACGGCTCACAGTGTTCACGAATGTAGAATTCAAGAGCTTCAGTTTCCATTAACACGGGGAAGACGATTTGCAGTCTTCAATCGTACGAGAGGCACGATTGTCAAGTTTCAGGCTTGTAGTACAATTCTCGAGTTTCAGGGGTGCAAGGATGACAATCCTCGATATCGAATGGAGCAGAAACGGGGATTCTCAGTTTGGACGAGGAGATTTTCGAAAGGTGTACAAGGCCTAGTCCGCGAGCATTTCGAGAGAGCAATATAACCGGGAGGGTTTCGTCCCTGTCGGCGTAAGGGCGTAAGGGGGGCGGCAGGAAGGCGGCGGTCCCCTTGGGCCTCCAATTACTCGCGTTTAGTTGCGTTTTTCCGCCCGAATGCCCTCTCTATGATACACTCGAGCCGCGCTTGGCTTTTAGTTACCCGTACCCACACGTCTCTTTGACTTTTTCTGTATATATTTGTGCTTGCACAGACTTCTTCTCCGTATGCCTACGTGCACAGACTCTTTCGTTGTGTGCGCATGCACGCACAGACTTTGCTTCTGGACGCGTACAGAGATTTTCTACGTATGCAGTGTGTGTGTGTGTGCGCGCAGACTTTTTTCCACGGAAAGCTAAAGGGTAACGATCCCAGGGGGAGGTGCATCGTTCACCTCCAACTCGAATTTTTAACCCACCGTGGCGACTTCCGAGTTTCATCGACGCCTACTTTATTGCGGGTCGAGCTTCCTCGGGTGTTCATGGTTCGGTTTCATTGGCCTACAATTTTCCGCGGGCATTTCTAAGAGGATGGATGGAATTTTTTGTTGCAGATGGATGGAAATTTGCGTTGCATGTAGCCACGTTTATTCTTTTTTGGCCTATATTTTTTCTTGCCGACTTTCGAGGTTCATGCACGCCTACTTTATTGCGGGTCGAGCTTCCTCGGGTGTTCATGGTTCGGTTTCATTGGCCTACAATTTTCTACGGGTATTTCTAAGAGGATGGATGTTGCAAATGGATGGAAATTTGCGTTGCATGTAGCCATGTTTATTCTTTTTTGATCTATATTTTTTTGCTGGCGGCTTCTGAGTTTCATCAATGTCTACTTTATCGCTGGGTCAAGCTTCCTCGGGTGTTCATGGTTCGGCGTCATTGGCCTACAATTTTTCCCGGGTATTTCTCAGAAATTGGGTGTAGCAAGTGGATGAAAATTTATGTTATACGAAGCCACGTTAATTCTTTTTTGGCCTATATTTTTATTCTCCGCTGTTTTCTCGAGGATAGATGCGGTTGAACGAACGAGTAAAGTTCTTTTTTGGTCCAAGCTACGTTTGTTTTACATAGTGTATAATTTTCTTCAACCTTTTGCTTGAAGATAGACTTAGTTGGATACGTTTACCTTTATTTTTGGCCTGCAATATTTTTTAAATTATTTCTTAAAGATAGATTTAACGAGGTACGAGTAAAAGATTCTTTGGAAAAAGTTGTTCTTTTTTATCTGTAATTTTTCTTCAACCTTCTCTACGAAGATGGACTTAATTGGACGTAGATAAATAATTTTTTGGGCAAAGCGTAGTCTATCCTTTGTTCTATCATTTGCCTTAAACTTTATTATTAGCATTAGTGTTATTATTATTTTATTAACGGCGCAAGCAATCTCTTAGTATACAGAGAGATTGAAACAAGTAGAGAAAAGAACAATATATACAAAAACGTTATTGGAAATATTGAGTGAAAATACAAAAGAAGAACGCAGGTTTCAAAACAAGTCTTAGAACACGCTTTAAAGGCACTAGGGTTTGACAGAAAAAGATGAATTTTTTGCTGAATTGTATTGACACATGACGAGTCATGCAACAGATATAATCACAATAAACATACAGTGCACGATGCTGTTCTGTGTGCAGCAAAGAAATGCTCTAAAACCATCTAAAGGAAGTATTTAAGGTAAACATCTCGATAACCTTAGAACAAGATATTCCTTCTTTCATGACTTTGCAGACAAACATAATGTGTAGTATTACGTTACATAATATGTAGTATTGTCCTTCTATCATTCAGCGCTAGCAAATTAATGTTTTTAAGTATCAAATCGTATTTATGAAACGTTATTTATGAAACAATGAAAATCTAAATTGTTTTTATCGTGGCTAAATCTTACAATATGATATTTAGATGCATCAAGCGCCAAGTTGATTGTTAATACACTATTCATGATTACGATCAAGTTTTACTTATTGTATATTAACCTAATATTTACCATTCTCTCTTTTTTTGGGACTCGTGTTTTTATTTCTTTTTACCTAAGCAAAGTTACTTTTAGTTTTGATTGTTGCAACTAAACGTTTTACTGACCACTATTAAAGCTACAAACTCGATAAGAATATTTTTCCTTTAATTAGCTTACTGTAGGAAATCAATTAATCAGTGATTTTTAAGGTCTGTAATTGGCTTTGTCAAATACTGAATTAAGTGGGAAGAGTGAGAGTTGCGTATAAGATAAATCATAAAATCATCGGCATGTAGCAAGAATATATCGAATTCGAAATTTTTCCACGAAGATAGACTTAGTTGGATATGAATAACGAATTTTTTCTCTCAGTCCAGTTACCCAATGATCTGATTGTTTTCTAGTTCTCTACTCGATTTCTCACCACCTTATTCCTTAATCATTTTTCCCTACTATAATAACTCAATTAATTTATCATTTCCTTAATTAATTATCGTAGCACACAACCGCGGTTAAAGGTATTTAATTTCCACACGCGAATGTCGATTTTCGTCGACTAAACTCCAATTGCAACGGACCAAACAGAGAGTTGTTTAAAGCGTGCGAAAAGCTGCTCGACATTGGCCATACCTTGTGTTAGAAAGAATATTTTGGTCCACGCTGAGTTCACTTTCTTTAGCCCATCGTATTCCCGAGCCATTTTCGGTGCTTGGCCAGGAGGGCGCGACTAATCGTGCTCCTTGGAATGCGGCAGATGCGAGACGGATGGCGAATCGTCGTGGCATATGCCGATCTCGCGTGTCTCTCGATCGATTATCCCTTTCCTGTAAATCCTCCCCCGTCACGATAAGCAGCAACGTGCCGCGATAAATACGTAAAATGCCTCTCCGGGCTTGGAAGCGGCGTAATAATATAATAACGAAATATATCGTCCTGACCTGCTGGCAAGGAGTCACGCCATGTACACTTTCTGCTTATTGAGCGCGCATAATTTCGCGACACCGCGAAGAAAACTTGCCAGGAGGGCGAGCTTCCAACGAAGATTTATCTGGATATACCGGGAACATTTTTCATTACCCGTCCGGTGGATTTTCGAAGATTTAATGAATTAAGAAACTAATCGAAAGAGTGGGCGTCTTGCTGATTTGAAAACTTTTTTGGAACAGGGACAAATAATTTGCGGACATTTCATTCTCGATTAAATGGGGCGTGCTTCCTGGCAGGAACTCGATATTCTCGGAAATAATGAAAACTCAGGTCAGGCAAAAATGATGGAAACGCGTAAGAGGACTTTCTACTGTCATGCAACCGGGACAGAGAATTACTGCATTTCGCGTTGTAACCTTCAATTTGTTACAAATAACAAAAATTCAAAATTACTAATATATAATAAAAACATATAAACCATCAGTTAACCAAGCCATATAAATAACATAAATTTAATATCAAGGAAAATCATGCTTGTCCCCTGGTGCAAGCTCAATAGCTTCCACACAATTAAAGCTCGGATTATTTGAACATCACCAGAACATACATCGAAACTTTTCATTATCACGTCACCGAGTCATAATTAACCCATCATCCACCATTGCCCCTTTTTGGCCCGCTTGTCTCTTATTCATTTCTACCTAAGCAGGCAAACCTTTAGTTTTGATCATTGTAACTAAACGCTATACTGATTATCATAAAAATTACAAACTCAATAGAACTATTTCTTTTTTAATTAGCTTACCGTAGGAAATTAATGGATTAGTGCATCTTTTAGGTTTCCACTTGGTTTAGCATAGGATAGTTTAACGTAAGATTAACCTAAGGAATTCACAGCTCCTTTATAACGCAAGATCGATGGTAATAACAAAGTAGCTAAACGTCACCGGGACGCACGAAGAAAGGCCCTTTATCTACATTGAACCAGGTCAGATAATTAATATAAAATTAATTTCGAAGGAAAGCAGGCCTGCTTCGTGGTGCAAGCTCGATCTCCTTGGAAATAACGAAAGCTCAGGTCGGTTGAATTATGGATGAAAGCGATCGTGGGGGTTGTGGAGGAGGGGGAGGGGGGAGCGGGGGAGGGGGGGTGTATGATATTTTTTTGCGGCGCAAGTTGGCTCGCATGTCTCGACGAGGCGGTCACATCGTTCTACGAGCATGCGAGGGGCTAAATCCCCGTGATACACACACGGGGGAGGTGCTATCGCGGTATTATGCGGACATACCTACATCCCCGGCCCGATGACCGCTGATATGACATGCGACCGTCTTAGACACACGACATACAACCCCCTCCTTCGACCTGGAAAGTGTGCAACTCGGATCATAAGGCCTTCTATCGATCGCCTCTGGGATCTCAACTTCGTCGAGCGCGGCTCAACATTAATACTAAAACTACTGGCCAATTTTGGGATCTGTTTAGCCGTATCACATGTGTCTTTGAGACAAAAAAAAGAAGGACACGGCAGAAGTATCGATTGATCGATACGATTATTTATACGCAAGAACGAAATTATGGAAAATCGTGGAAAATGCGCTGTTATAAAGAAGGGTTAATTATTCTTAGAACTTATTCATCTGTCATTTTGAATGGCGGACGGAAGGGTTAAAAGACCTATTGTCGTTTCTTAAGAAAATTCTACTGTTATGAAAGAATGTGTATTGGAAGGATCTTCATTCTTTTCTTGCTGTTTTCGAATGGTTAAGTACATATATTTATCTTTTTAATGTGTTTCCTTTTTGGTTTGTAGGCACTTTGGTAGTTTTATGGTGGCCGGTAGTTATAGCGTTAAACTATTGATTTGGAGATTAGTTTTCGTTGTTTTATATTAGTCATTTTTGCGTCTTTTCAAGAGCTAGGTTATATATTAAAAATGCTAATGAATACCGTATCTTGATCTTATATATTTTTTCTACTTTGTGCACAATGCGTCTACGGAAAAAAAAATAATAGAAAATACTGTTCGGTTTGAAAGTACGTTACGTTACCTTTTTTCTGCAAGGGCGATTTGATTTCTTTGAAAAGGGCAAATTATTTTTTCCACCTGGCATAACGAATTCCTCCACGCCGGTTCGAAATTGTTCTTTGGCAGGACTTTGAAAAGTCTTAAAACGAAAAAGTAAAAAAGATAGCACGAAGGATAGGCCCTCTCTTGATGGTTTAAAGACGTGTTTCCCGTGCTTATCCGCGGTGGCATCTTTGATTAAGAAGAATGAGCTTTTGCTCTTAACATCCATTAACATAAGTCGGCATAAGTTCGCCAACTTTTTTTTCCTCTCTCTCTCTTTATCCGAGTGCGTGACGCGGGGCTATGCAGATCAGCAGGGTGGATAATGGCCAAGATGAATCGAATCGCATTTGCTCGAAGCCAAGCGCCGCCGATAATTGCACGTAGAGGAGAAAAAACCATCGACAATTCTCGACCATTACGGGCCGCCCTAAAGGGAAATCAAAGAGCCTTGGGACATCTTACAAAGCATCGATCGAAAATTAATTTCCAACGTGATACAAAATACTGATTTGTTTGGAGGTTATCTGAGAAAATCCAATTTTCGATATCTCCTTCTCCTTCATTTGCATCATCGAAAATCTTGTGGACAAATTTTTTTATTTGTATTTAAGGATGCAGGTGAAAATTGCTTTGATGCAAGGGCACGTTATTAACAGGTTCCGCGGCAAGACGTTTTTGTCCGATTTGTCGTTCAGGCTGTTCGACGTTTTGACCAAAGACTGATATATTATCACACGATATTTCATTGATTCGTCGATCCATAAGTAATTAGCTTCATTAGAGTAGTTATCACATCGTATACCATTTTCGATAAAAGTCAGTCGGTATCAAACTTTTCGAATAGTAAAAAGAACCTGCTATATTCGAATTTGTTCAGTAAAAAATAAGGGAAATAAAATATTCAACAAAAAAGAGTGTAGGAAAATATACGAAGATAACATTTTATGTTTTCCATTTGTATCCCTTGTAAAACAAGTTTCAACTATTACGCGTAAATATTAATCATCGTATATGTAACAAATAAACAAACTGATGTACTTTGTCCTACACTACCTTTTTTATAATATCTCAGTCTTTTAGTGTAAATATATTAGACAGGATTAAACCCGTCATCAGATGCATGTTTTCAGCACGTTTAATAAATATGTCTACGTGTATCGTTTGCAGTACACGTATCCCGAAGATTAAGCTTAGCGTGTACCATAAATGGTACACGTGGCACGGAACGTGTTAATTCGCACACCTAATAGAAGGTAGACAGTGGGCAAGTTATCAGGTCTCGATCGGTCTTTTTCAAGAGAAAGGCAGCTTCGAGGTCCTCGATTTCCCCCCTTTCTTTTTCTTTTTTTTTTTATGTGCTTCCCCGAAGTCGCATGAAAGTCCTGGAGGAGGATGTAAACCCCCGTTTTTTCCGCCCCCCTGCAATCTTCCTTCGGGTAATGTCTCAGCCGGTATCGATCAGCGGAGGGAGGAGGGCACCTCGAAGGAGGAGAAAAAAAAGGCACGCAGTTCCAGGCACGTTCACGCACGAAGGTGGAGGAAACAAGGCTTTACAGGGTGTCCTCTAGAAGAGGTGATCGACCAGGAAGGAGAACAATTCGCGATCAAGAAATTGCCCCGACAAAAGAGAATTGGACTAAGACTGTTTCACCACTTCGAGAATACGTATTGAGATGAAAATCGATAGGACGTTTCCCTGGATTAATTAATAAAGAAAGAAGGAATTACGTATTAGCCCATTATTTGCCATTGTCTCTTTTTTGTAACGTTTGTTTTTTATTTATTTCTACCTAAGCAGTGGAACCTTTAGTTTTGATTGTTGTACCTAAATGTTATACTGACTGTTATGAAACTTACAAACTTGAAAATATTTTTTTTCTAATTAGTTTACCGTTGGAAATGTGTTAATTAGTGCATTTTTCAGGTTTGCACTTGGCTTTGGAGTATAATGGGTTGAGGTGTATTTTTGTAGACCAGGAAGGAGATCAAGATCTAGATTGAGTAGTGTTCTTCGCAAAAAAGGTAGAAATCGAGATAATCTTTAAAAATCTCGAAAAAAGTATTGGATTTTATAAGATAACGTATTTCAAGACGTTCTTCGCCTTTTCAGCACATTGAAAGAGACATTAAAACTGGTGAATGTAAAGGGAATATAAAGAAGTACCATTTTGATCGATCTCTTCCAGGAAAAAGAAGCGGGTCGAAACATTTGCTTATCGTCTCAAGTAAGGCATTGAAAGATGATTCAACAGAAATTATCCTGGATAATATAATAAATGAAAGACTAAGGTGGGTTTTCTACGATGAAGTAAATACTAAAATGTATCCTCAGCCACTGAGAAAGAGAACAAGATCACGATCAACCAGTTCCGTCCACAAAAAGGCATCAGATCGAGTTATACTTAAAGTACCTCAAACAAAAACAGCGAAATAGTAATCGACGTGATTTTCTGTGAAAACATACACCAAACCGGAATAAGCTTGTAAATAAAATAAGAAAGCTTACCAAGTACCTCAATAAAGTAACGAACCAAAGAGTAGCTTCGCCAAGGAAGAACAACCATTGAACCCATGTCCACGCACCAAAGAGCTCTGCATATCGACATACATCTTCAACAGCTCGAGAAGAATTCGAATGAAACACAATACAACTAAATTCCACCATCCTAATCGCACCGCCTGGATTAAATTCAACCATAAAATAACAATTGTGAAGGCACGGTAGGTTTGCAAATAAAGAACGATCGTCAAAAGTTATCCCAACGCGGAAAAGACATCCGTAGATCGACACACCTACATTTCCAGCAGCTTGAAAAAAGCAGAGTGGAATGTTTTCGAGGAAGTTTGTGGAGAAAATAATAAAGTTGAGGGAATGGTGGGTTCGAGGGGGGAGGGGGGGTGAATCCACGGTGGGTGGTGGATGAGGCGGGGGAGGAGGGCTCCGAAAGAGTCTAAGAGTAAACCGAAAGCGCGTTTCTCGCGGATCGATAAGGGTGCCAGGGCGGATTGGCCTTTTAGCTAAGGGTCGAGAACGAAGGCGAGTGGTTTTTATAGCCTGCAAAGGGACAGGGAGGGTCCTGGTTCTTCGGGTGGCCTACTCGACCGGAGTATCCCTAATATACGTCATCCCTTAACGACCAAAAGTGGCCAGCTCTCGGAAATTCCTCGATTTTTTTTATTCAACTTCCTGTTCTTATTAATTTACTCTCGGACATAATGCGACCTTTGCACTGAAGTCATTATTTTCATTATGAATGTATTGGGCTCTCTCGAAAGTCTCTTACGTTCTATGAGGAAATAATAAGTGCAGGACATATTTGTTGTGTATTATTTTATTAAATTACGCATACGACTACAGGACGATCCTAGGATAAAGACTATAACATTTGACAGATTAGGTTTCACGTTTGTATAAAGATTGGCGGATAAAGTAGCCGCGTGTAGATAGCGAAAGACACTTTTGGGACGATCTATTGGGTTGTTCGGAAAGTAATTTCGTTTTTTTCCGTCAGAGGACTTAATTACGTTTTTTCGAAACCAACTTCACACTTAAGCCGCATAACCATTATATGTCTTGAGAGCTGATATTGCAAGGCTTGTGTGTGAAAAAGTTCTATTAATT